>VMBQ01009364.1:22229-33058 GCA_007657795.1 Dreissena rostriformis
ACTACTACTACTACTACTACTACTACTACTACTACTACTACTACTACTACTACTACTACTACTACTACTACTACTACTACTACTACTACTACTACTACTACTACTACTATTACATTTGATCAAACATATAATTGATTTAAACCAACGTTTGTGGTTGTCGCGACTGCGAATATTCAACTTAGGCCATCAACCTGACAATCCTCTGAATATAAAGGGGCACACACAAACTGTATTGATGTCAAGAGTTGAGTGTAAATAACAACCTGCATGCGTTTCGATCAGACATTGTTTTACCGTCTTCCGCAATGTCGTGTGATTTATGTCTATCCAATCAGTCACTATTTTGCAAGTATCCGCATTCATGATTATTAAAATAATTTATTATCGTTTCGATGTTTAAGACACATGGATCGTAATAGTTCTCAAATGTTTATCTATGTTTTGTTGTGTCTAGTATGTCATCAAAGACTTTTTGTTATCGCTCAAAGTATGTTCCTTTTGTTTAATCGTTGTGTACTCTTTTAACGAAATTTCATATATATAATATAAAAAACGTGAAAAACATACACATGTGAATGAATGAATTTGTTAAATTATTATGTTTTATACGTGTGTGTCCCTGAATGGAATTTAGTCAGATTGGGACTAACTAGTATTTCACTTAAATTGTGTATACATGATCGAGTATATCAGATGGTTGAACAATGACACGCATGCCACTATTTAGGAAGATTGTGGAAAAGCGAGAGATTTATTTAGTTATGTTGTTGTTTTCTTTGTGGCCACGGGAGATAACTGTATCGTATACCCAATGTTAACCGACGGTTAATTTAGTTCATTTTTTGTCTTTGTAGTAGGGAGTCCATGTCAAGGCGGCGTAGTGTGCACCACCGACACCGAGTTTGGAGTCATTTGTGCCGATCCTCGACCTAGGATTTGTCGATGTCCGGGTAAATAATTCTTTACACAATTTTATTTTAGACCAATCATTATTTTACACGTAGCATTTTAATAATTTCAACAGCTTTTGTTCAATTATAATTTTAAATTCATCGAATATCTAAAGTGAACTTTTTATGTTATTTTTGAAAACGGATATCGAAGTGCGATGATCGTATTTTAATATGACATTTCATATTATTGTGTAACTGTCTATAAGATATAGAAGAGATGCGTTTTTTATACGTATACTTAAACACTCGTTTCATAGATAGGTTTTTTAACTTAAGAAGTTGGCATTGATACATATTTTTTTCCAAACGCTTTTTGCATTAAATATACGCATGCATTAATTCTAGCTGTTGAAGAACATGGAAAAATAAGAATACGAGAAGCTTCCTTTGTCATGGGAGTTTGTATTTACACTAAACAGCACTTCTTAAAAGTCCGTCACAAGTATATACATATTATTTATTTTTTTTTCAAAATAAATACACTATTGGAAAAAAAAATAATTGTAGGTGAGTGGCAATGTTAGATTTGTTATTTAAAGGTACCTTTTTATTTTACAATATTCTATACAAAGTCAATGTATTTCTTTTCTGTGCCACAAACTTAACATTCATGACTGTTTCACGTGTGTATCTGGTTGATACTGAAGCAAGCGAGAATGATTAAAAGACGATTAAATCAAGATTAATCTTAGCAATCATGTTATTATGTCCATGAGAGAGAGGTCATTGCAAGTCATAAGAGCCATGTTAGGGCACTTAATAATTATTGTTAAACCATTATTTAAAAAATAAATTGTTTTTAAGACTCCATCGAAAGTTGTTATCGTTTTCACTACAAACATCCTAATTTATTTAGAAATTATATTTAAACTGTATAACTTTAAGTGCTAATTGATTTTTTTTTGTGAAAATGCAACAAATATCCCCGAGCAAATATATGTGACTTTGATCATTTCCTTGTTAAATTATATCCAATTTGCTTGATTGCTAGGCTGGTTGTTTTTGATGGAGAAAAGTCGAATTAAACGGTCGGTTCATGTTAAGATAAGTCATGTTAGGGCAATTAATAGTTTATAATTATTGTTAAAGCAATATTTAAACAGAAATTGTTTTTAAGTCTCCATCAAAAGGTTTTATCGTTTTCACTACACAAATCTTATTTCATTTTGAAATTGTATTTAAACTATATAATTTTTAGTTCTAATTGTAATATATAATTTTTGAGAAAATGCAACAAATATGCCCGATCAAATGTATGTGTCTGTGATCATTTTCCTATGAAATGAGATTCAATTTGCTTGATTTCTAGGCAAGTTGTTTTAATTGAAGAATTGTCGGATTAAACTATTGGTTCAGGTTGTGAAAAACATTGTATCCTGTTGTGTGTAACATAGCCAATTGTTACAACCCGTTTTGCAATAAACCCGTTTTGCAATAAATCTATTGCAAAATGGGTTGTGGTGTCTTATTGCAATTTGAAATTTTTATTACCCGTTTTGCAATTTGGGTTGTTACACAATTTTCAAATCGCAATATAACACTCCAAACCGTTTTGTAATACATGTAAGTTTATTGCAGAACGTTTTTTTTTTGCAACACGGGTTGTTACATAGATTATTGCACTAGATTTAAATATATCGCTATTGAAGGAAAACTGGTGGTCTATTATATTGTGTTCTCAAATGAAAATAAATTTACATTAATCACTTTTTTTTGTATCATTTTGCCTGATTAAAAAGATTTTCTAAGAAAACTGTAATGATTTTAAGATTCAAAATTTTCAAGATTTTATTAACAACATTTCCAGAAGGCCAATGAGCCATGTGGATACATTTTGAACATTATAAATAATTCATACATAGATAACATCAATCAATAATTAACAACAGTTTATAATACGTACATTTATTCGTCGCACTAAGCCATTGTGAGACAATAACAAGAACTAATACACAACTACTNGTACTTCCGGTAATGAAGATTGTCATAAAGATTCGTTAAAAAATAACATAAAATTGCCAAGATTTGGCCCATACATGAACGTAGCACAGATGGTTTAACATGCGGATCAATAATTCCAGAAACTGAAAAAAATAAATAACAGTTACTATAATTATATATATGAAATAATATATTGTATGTTAAAAGTTGTACTCTGTGATGTCTTCTGAACTGGAAGATAGTATGTCACTCATATCCTTGTACATTATTGCTGTCACGACAACGTCAGAGTTTCCTGAAAATTGTAGATATCTATTATGCGCTACGTACAAAAATGATAGCATACACATGAATGCAGTACCACCTTCTTAATTATAATGCTACACATAAAACTGATGATTATTATTTTAGAATAAGAAGTAGTAACATAAGTAGTAGTAGCAGTTGTAGAGGTAGCAGTGGTAGAAGTAGTAGTAGTTCTGTAAGAAGTAGTAGTATAAGTAATACTAGTAATCGTCGACGTCGTGGTAGTAGTAGCTGTTGTATGAAACTGATGATGCTACTACAGCTGCTACTACTACTACTACTTATGTTGTTGATGATGATGGTAGGAACCACGATGGTTATGATGATGATGATAATCACGATTATACAGATGATCATATGTATTCAATCAAGATCATGACAATGACGAAGTTGATGATCAGAAAGACGATGATCATAATGATGATCACGATTATAATGATGATGATGATAATCATGATCATTATACTACTAATGACAAAATGTATACAACTGATGAAACTCAAATGTTAAACCTAATGTTTCGGCGTAAAGACGAACACTGCTTTGCGAGTCTTTAACCCAGTCATCTTTTGAGCTTCCGGTGGTAAGGCTGGCTGTAGGAAATTTAACATCCTGTTTCTTTACTTTCTTCACCTCTATGGCGACGTTCGTTTCAATGATGGTGGTTGAAGTATTAAATCCATCTGTTCCATCTCGTATTTTATTCCGCAGTGCTTCGCCCAATTTGTCGACAGAAGAGAGAACCTTTTCTCCGCCAGTGCTCTTCTAAATTAAAAAGAAAAACATTTATATCACCGAACACCATATTTCCGAGATTAATAATCATTGAAAGGCATTAAAAAAAAGCGCAGTGCCGGATCGCTAAATGGTAGTTTTATGCGAAAGCTTACTGTGCAATAGCTAGCGTTAAGTACTATAAAATGAAATCGCAAAATATACAACGTTTTTTTAAGCAATTGACGTTCGCATCCAGTCGATACATTGCGACCACTTTTCATTAAACAAATCGACTCTTATGCCCGGCATGTTTAACAGTATAAGCATTAAAAAGAGTGGCTATACATGTATATCTTCTAGTCACATTGTAAGGTGTCTAAAAAATCAACTCACGTACTTATATAAAACTGTGCAAAAGTTAATGATGAAGGTGTTCACAATAATAACCTGCACAAATAATCTTTAATAGGGACAAGGATTCGTGTCAGCTTTTTGTTTTTTTATTAAAATTCCCACTTCTTAACTTAAACCACCGTAAACGGAACGCGTTGTTTAATACAACCATAATGATAAATTGATGTTTTTATAATAAATGTAAAATACAATCCATAAACATTAAGATGCATATATTTATCAAGTTTAACCTTTTGTCCGGTACCAGCAACTATGTCGCATATTTTTTACTTTAATATGTATATTTACAAATCAGCATGCTTTCTTTAGATAAGAGTTCTGTTTATGTGTAAAAAAACAAATGATAAGCGTTATTTGACACACGTTGTCAAATCATACAATGTTTTCTTTTTGTTTAGTAATCTCACAGATATAACATTATTTATATGCACTTTATATTGTTCAAATATAAAAAAAAGTGCTCCTGAGTGAAATTATCAAGATGTATGCCCCAGCAAAGGGAACAGGTCAATTTGAACATGACACGTGTACACTAGTACAATAGTACACTTATGTTAGCCTGCATGAATAACTGTTACATCTTGGTATACTGTTGACAAACAACATCAACTCCCCTAACTTAAAACTAAAAATTATAAAAATGATTAGATTGTTGTTAAGACAAACGCTCCAAGTAAAGATATAAAGTTGAAGAATGTTACTGATACAAATCGAGTGTAATTTTGTTTACACCTACGTCATATCGATAAAAAAGGCCTCTTTGCTTACATGACCATGTTCACTTTTCAAAATAGAATATTTTTCTTGTACTTACCGACTCTTGCATAGACTTCCATGACCCTTTGTTTTTGTCATCTAACAAATTACTTGCAGACTTGATAAAGTTCTGAAATGCCAAGTACCAAAACATGCATCCAAAAACTATAACATATATGAAACATTGAGTTGTTTAAAAAATAATTCGTATTGACTTTCAAACTACAAATGCGGAAGAAAAAAATAATGTGAACTTTATATACGTTATGTTCTGTCCTTAAATAAATAACAGAACAAGTAATACGACGATTTGGCAAAAGTATTTTTTCACACGTGATATTGTCGTATCTAATAATTAGCCGCTTTAGTCATGTAAATGCTGTTTAAACTTATGTTGAAGTTAAACAGATGTCTTATAATAATACCTTGGCAACATCTGGTGTTACTAGGCCTTTCTCATCCACAAGGTTTGCAACAGTTTCCAGTGAGCTCGATATAGAGGAGATCTCAGCATTAGTCAGTAGTGAAGATGCATTCGTTCGCTGCTCTTGATTGGTCACATTGGCTATTTGAGTCAACGCGTCTACTACATCTGACGTCGTGGCATTAGCTTGTAAGCTGTTAACCTAATATAAACTATATGGTTTTACAATCATAAAACCTCGCTCTTATATCAGATATGGAAAGCGGGAATGTTTGGATGCAAGAATAGTGTAAGATGTGCGATGATCTTNAACACATGAATGTGTAATTTAAATGTATCATTTTAAAAACGCATCATGTAGCATACTAAACGCATCATGTAGCATACTAAACGCATCATGTAGCATACTAATTTCCTAATTTCCCTTATGCATTTCAGGGGTTGTCGGGCGCGACTGTTCCACAAATCCTGTTTGCATCCCATTAGACCAGAACTCGGTCTGTAATGCGGGCAGATGTCAATGCTCAGCAACGTCCGACCTTATTGCACTTTGCAAGCCAGGCATGTGGTTTAACAATTGTTTAATAGCATATTTTATATTGTTTTCACTACGACATTCAATAACTTTGCTTCTTTATCGGATATATTATTGCAATAGGCAAGCTTACCCAAGCGGATCGGCATCGCAGACACTCGCATGCGATGGATGAATATGGTAAAATATATGTGTTCCACCCTTTTGACTACTCGGATTTTGGGCTGATTTATAACTACCATGTTCGTATTTCGGTCATGGTATGTTGAAACTGTAATTACGTATGCATGCTTTTTTGTGTAATTTAACCGTGTCACGCTTTTTCAGAATTGGAATTGAATGTGTTTTTTTCTTCTTTTCGAAATTAGCTTTTAAATGAAAAATAAGTTCCAANTTATAACTACCATGTACGTATTTCGGTCATGGTATGTTGAAACTGTAATTACGTATGCACGCTTTTATGTGTAATTTAACCGTGTCACGCTATTTCAGAATTGGAATTTAATGTTGTTTTTTTTTCTTCTTTTCGAAATTAGCTTTTAAATGAAAAATGAGTTACAACGGTTGTCGCAAGGTTATTAGATTAAGTTTAACAAAAGTAAGATGCATGTATGACATTATATCATTATTTTCAACACATTGCAGTGGGGAGTATCAATAGACCTTGTGATGACGGAAAGTGTCCGTTAAGCAAAAACACCGAGTGTTCTACCAACGTATGTATATGCATCACAGGGGCTAGGGTTATCAACGGAGACTGCGTTATGGGTACATATGCTACATAACTATATTACCAAATAAACCATCCACATCCATAAATTATTTGAATAACAGCGGTCACGGATGTGTTGTTTTCACTGCTTTAACTGTGTACCATGACTGTACATGAATGAAATACTTTAAATGAGAAAACACATTTGTGCATTTGAGAGTCTTGCGTTTCGATACTATTGAGTTTGAATACTAAAAGTAAGTTGTCCTTTTCCGTTATATTTTTTTTTAAATTATCAAATCATTTAAACTAAGCGTTTTAGTTTTTTAGTCTTTTAGTCACAAACAGTTTAAATCTTAAATAATAAGTTACACTCACCTAAAATCACAGACACATAGTAAGATTCGTCACCTTGGTGTGTGAGATTAGCGCGAAATAAACCAGTGAAATAATAAAATACAATTCATTAAAAGAGTATTTACATAATGATTATGCTACGCATACTATTATCAATTCAGGACGTTTGTATGATTAATAACGTCTTTTGTATATATTTAATGAAGACGGCTCTCTAGGTGGGAATTGTGTGGGTGAATGTCCACTTAGTCCAGGTACTACTTGCAACGATATCTTAAACCGTTGCCTCTGTAACACAGGGACTTCGCCCTTTAATGGAAAGTGCATACCGGGTACGTAACAAAGACAGTACCAATGTTATTCCATCGATATACGTACGAATTAAGTAGTAAAACATTGTATATCAAATTGTGTATGTACATATTTCACTTCCATGTTATTAATATAAACCGCATACAGTGTAAATAACACATTCATACTGAGACCGTAAACTATATACATGAACAATAAGCGTTGGTTATCATTTGTAACCAAGAAAAAAAAATCATAATTTGTAATTAAATATATCATACTTAAAATGACTCTTTGGCTAACAATTTTGAATAATTAATTAATATCTCTATTTAATTTAAGCTGTCGCAACACAGTTGTGCTAATTAAAACATGCAAATTAGAACGAAGTACTACACATGAGTTTAAACACCTCAAATATTGTGTGAACCAAATAAATATATATACACTAATGAACATGTGTATTATATTTGTAATTTTATATGAAAAACTGATTTTTATTATTTATGTTTCTATATTTACCTTAGACGGATTCATATCTGGACGATGCATACCTAATCCATGCCAGGATAAGAATGCGGAGTGTCTGGGTGGAATGTGCATGTGTGTAAATGGTGCAGAGAACATAGGAGGTTCTTGTGTGCTCAGTAAGTAAAGTTATTTTTGTAGAATGTAGAGACAAGGTGGTCCTATTCGCCACATACCATTCACTCTTACGTTTAAATTTGGATTAAGCTTTGTATTGTTTTATTTGCGCTTCTTTAGTTTGCTACGTTTGACATTGAAAGAGATAAGATGAACGTTCGGTTTAAAGATATTCATCTCTTTAAGAAATACAGTATACATCAATATTCACAATATACTTTACTGAACATGGTTGGAACCCACGACCACTCAAGTACGCTAAGCTTCTTGTCCGACCGCGCGATATTCTATAAGCAAATGTTCGTGTTCATGAAGAGACATGCTCGTGCCCTATTGTGCACTGAAATTTGAGCTTTTTACTGAACAACAACATGCATTCCTTAATCTCTTGGTCACATTTACCGTTATCTGCTCGTTTTTGTCATATTTATTTGTATCAGATCAATAATCGTTGCTATTCAGACTTCATTTGAATTCATACCGTGGGTTTCGACAATGACTATGTGGTACCGAAAACATGAGTATCGAACAACATTGCTAGTTATTCTGAAGATACTTTAATTAATGATACATGATAATTGATATACATTTACATGTTTACGTGACTTCGAGCCGAGCCTAAGTTCAGCGCCCTTAAGCCGCCAGTGCACCTCTGGGTCATAATTTTTAATTTAATTTATTCATTCATACATTAACGTACGCAGGTGCTCCTTCATTTATGGCTTTTTTACCAATAGCAATAAAATAGGCAATCTTCAATAAAAAATAGCGAAGTCGTTGGCCTGATACATGTAACTGACCACTGTTGCTGTAAACTGCGCTACTTTTATTTCCATTTGAATATGTAAACGTTTGATTACCATAGCATTTTAATAAAACATCGTTTTCAATATTTGATAAAAGGAAAAAAGTGTAGATACTTTGTACTCGATCGCACTTATTATACATATACTATTGTCTAATGTCAGAATAATGTTAATTGATTGATCAACCATGGTTTATTTTATAACATCGTTATTTTACCACGGCCTATTAAAATTTGCTTTGGGACATTTATGTATAATTGTTTTCAAAATCGGTGTCCAAGAAAAGATTNGTGCATTACATCAAACATACCTTATTTATTTTTTATCTTGCATTTGATACACACTTAGTAAAAGGCAGTAAAATAACGTTTTCATTTGGTTTTAAACACCTTCTTTGTAATTCAAAATGTTTTTCACGTGTAAGGAATTTTACAAAACCATAAGTATGGTCTAGTTTGCTTGGATTTTGCAATTTGTGCTGTGTATTCTAAACCTATCTTTACATCATTGCAAATGTACATCTTGCCTTCTTATTTTTCTTGTGCGAAATAAGCATATGTGACACGATCTTGTATGCCACCCTTCTGCAAAGGAGCTTAACCTTTTTATCGCTCAAGTGGACCTGAAGTCTTCCTTCGACAGGAAATACTGTCAAAATGACTTCATCAATTGCTAACAAACCAATTTACTTCCCCTTGTTGTTCTCTTTGGTCTCTGCTGCAAAGATACATCGCTGCAGAAAGCAAATACAGAACACCACCGCTTTGTTTTACTGAATTGAGATCCTTTACTTTGCAATACACGCAATGCACATTGTTTGCTGTATTCGTATACTTGGATTATAAGAATAAAACTATTTATTGACTTACTGCATAAGATGAACGCCGTAACGTTTTCAACCAACTCGTGTTTGATTGAAAACAAAATGAGAATACAACTACTTAGTAATTGCGTCCATGGATACAAATTCAAATACTCACACACGTTATGATTNCACATTTGTGCATTTGAGAGTCTTGCGTTTCGATACTATTGAGTTTGAATACTAAAAGTAAGTTGTCCTTTTCCATTATATATATATTTTTTAATTATCAAATCAATTTAACTAAGCGTTTTAGTTTTTTAGTCACAAACAGTTTTCAAACGCCTAAAATCACAGACACATAGTAAGATTCGTCACTTTTAGTGTGTGAGATAAGCGCGAAATAAACGAGTGAAACAATAAAATACAATTCATTAAAGGAGTATTTACATAATGATTATGTATATTACGCATATTATATGCAATTCAGGTGTTTGACGATAGCATGATTAATTACGTCTTTTGTATATATTCAATGTAGAGGGCTCTCTAGGTGGGAATTGTAATGGTGAAGATGAATGTCCACTTAGTCCAGGTACTACTTGCAACGTTACCCTAAACAGTTGCCTCTGTAACCCAGGGACTTCGCCCTTTAATGGAAAGTGCATACCGGGTACGTAACAAAGACAGTACCAATGTTATTCCATCGATATACGTACATATTAAGTAGTAAAACATTGTATATCAAATTGTGTATGTACATATTACACTTCCATGTTATCAATATAAACCGCATACAGTGTAAATAACACATTAATACTAAGACCGTATACTATATACATGAAAAATAAGCTTTGGTTATCATTTGTAACCAAGAAAAAAATCATAATTTGTAATTAATTATATCATACTTAGAATGACTCTTTGTCTAACAATTTTGGATAAATAATTAATATCTCTATTTAATTTAAGCTGTCGCAACAAAGTACTACACACTAGTTTAAACACCCCAAATATTGTGTGAACCAAATAAATACATATACACAAATGAACATGTGTATTACATTTGTAATTTAATATGAAAAACTGATTTTTATTATTTATGTTTCTATATTTGCCTTAGACGGATTCATATCTGGGCGATGCATAACTAACCTATGCCAGGATAAG
>VMBQ01009365.1:0-12979 GCA_007657795.1 Dreissena rostriformis
ATGAGCACGGTGTGCTCAGGTGAGATTTACTCAGAAAATTGTAGCAAAAGCAACCATCAACTTACAAATAAATTAATTGATAGTATGGATTTTTCCCTTATTTTAGCAAGGGACAAAATAAAATTTATTCCGCTTTCTCAGTGGTTTTAAAATATTATTCTCCCAATTGGTAGTCTAGGCCCTTAATCTCAATCAAGAAAAAAAGCCCTGGTATTTTTTGAGTAGACAAATCTCACCTAGCAGCAAGCCCCCCTTCAACAAGCGCAGAGATGACGATGGGGTCTGAGGGGTCGTCTGTGCCCGTGATCGTGACCCCTAGGGGCCCACCCAGCCTCTCCAGCTCCACAGTGTACGAGATCAGGTCCTCACCGTTCACATCTGAAGAACACACACTGGGGATAGATTGTGAAAGAGGCGGGCAATAGATTGGTCTTGATCATAAGATTTTAACTATTTTATACAGAACCAACAGAAGCGTCCGCTTCTGCAAATGAGCCTCACTCTCAGAAAATGGGGCTTAATGCATCTGCGTAAAGCGTCGTCACAGATAAGCCTGTGAAGTCTGCACAGACTAATCATGAACTACACTTTCCGCTGGATTTTCGGAGACTTCCTTGAAACGAAAAATACCATGAAAGTGAACAGTGTCTTGCCTGATTTCGTCTGTGCAGACTGCACAGCCTAATGTGGGACGACACTTCATGCACATGCGTAAAGTCCAGTTTTTGCAGAATGTGGCTCAATAAAAACAATCTAAGGTGCCCACCGGTACATGGGTCGTCTCGTCTGAGTTTGAGCTTGATAATCTCCTCGTCCCCCTTCAGCAGGGCTGCTGCCTCCTCTATACTAAGGTTGTCTGTGCGGATGTCGTTGATGGAGACCAGCTTGTCTCCCGCAAGCACTGAGCCACATCTGTAAGTGAATTTTAACAGCTATATTATATACCGAGCCACATCTGTCAGTGAATATTACCAGCAATATTATATACCGAGCCACATCTGTCAGTGAATATTAACAGCAATATTATATACGTACCGAGCCACATCTGTCAGTCCATATTAACAGCAATATTACATACGGAGCCACATCTGTCAGTCAATATTAACAGCAATATTATATACCGAGCCACATCTGGCAGTCAATATTAACAGCAATATTATATACCGAGCCACATCTGTCAGTGAATATTAAGAGCAATGTTATATACCGAGCCACATCTGTCAGTGAATATTAAGAGCAATATTATATACCGAGCCACATCTGCAAGTCAATATTAACAGCAATATTATATACAGAGCCACATATGTCAGTAAATATTAACAGCAATATTATAAACCGAGCCACATCTGTCAGTCAATATAAACAGCAATATTATATACCGAGCCACATCTGCAGTGAATTTTAACAGCAATATTATATACCGAGCAACATCTGTCAGTCAATATTAACAGCAATATAATATACCGAGCCACATCTGTCAGTGAATATTAACAGCAATATTATATACCGAGCAACATCTGTCAGTCAATATTAACAGCAATATTATATACCGAGCCACATCTGTCAGTGAATATTAACAGCAATATTATATACCGAGCCACATCTGTCAGTCAATATTAACAGCAATATTATATACCGAGCCACATCTGTCAGTCAATATTAACAGCAATATTATATACCGAGCCACATCTGTCAGTCAATATTAACAGCAATATTATATACCGAGCCACATCTGTCAGTCAATATTAACAGCAATATTATATACCGAGCCACATCTGTCAGTCAATATTAACAGCAATATTATATACCGAGCCACATCTGTCAGTCAATATTAACAGCAATATTATATACCGAGCCACATCTGTCAGTCAATATTAACAGCAATATTATATACCGAGCCACATCTGTCAGTCAATATTAACAGCAATATTATATACCGAGCCACATCTGTCAGTCAATATTAACAGCAATATTATATACCGAGCCACATCTGTCAGTCAATATTAACAGCAATATTATATACCGAGCNCCAATCTATCATATCCATACCACTTAATGTTTTCCATACCACTTAATGTAATCCCAATCTATCATATCCATACCACTTAATGTTTTCCATACCACTTAATGTAATCCCAATCTATCATATCCATACCACTTAATGTTTTCCATACCACTTAATGTAATCCCAATCTATCATATCCATACCACTTAATGTTTTCCATACCACTTAATGTAATCCCAATCTATCATATCCATACCACTTAATGTTTTCCATACCACTTAATGTAATCCCAATCTATCATATCCATACCACTTAATGTTTTCCATACCACTTAATGTAATCCCAATCTATCATATCCATACCACTTAATGTTTTCCATACCACTTAATGTAATCCCAATCTATCATATCCATACCACTTAATGTTTTCCATACCACTTAATGTAATCCCAATCTATCATATCCATACCACTTAATGTTTTCCATACCACTTAATGTAATCCCAATCTATCATATCCATACCACTTAATGTTTTCCATACCACTTAATGTAATCCCAATCTATCATATCCATACCACTTAATGTTTTCCATACCACTTAATGTAATCCCAATCTATCATATCCATACCACTTAATGTTTTCCATACCACTTAATGTAATCCCAATCTATCATATCCATACCACTTAATGTTTTCCATACCACTTAATGTAATCCCAATCTATCATATCCATACCACTTAATGTTTTCCATACCACTTAATGTAATCCCAATCTATCATATCCATACCACTTAATGTTTTCCATACCACTTAATGTAATCCCAATCTATCATATCCATACCACTTAATGTTTTCCATACCACTTAATGTAATCCCAATCTATCATATCCATACCACTTAATGTTTTCCATACCACTTAATGTAATCCCAATCTATCATATCCATACCACTTAATGTTTTCCATACCACTTAATGTAATCCCAATCTATCATATCCATACCACTTAATGTTTTCCATACCACTTAATGTAATCCCAATCTATCATATCCATACCACTTAATGTTTTCCATACCACTTAATGTAATCCCAATCTATCATATCCATACCACTTAATGTTTTCCATACCACTTAATGTAATCCCAATCTATCATATCCATACCACTTAATGTTTTCCATACCACTTAATGTAATCCCAATCTATCATATCCATACCACTTAATGTTTTCCATACCACTTAATGTAATCCCAATCTATCATATCCATACCACTTAATGTTTTCCATACCACTTAATGTAATCCCAATCTATCATATCCATACCACTTAATGTTTTCCATACCACTTAATGTAATCCCAATCTATCATATCCATACCACTTAATGTTTTCCATACCACTTAATGTAATCCCAATCTATCATATCCATACCACTTAATGTTTTCCATACCACTTAATGTAATCCCAATCTATCATATCCATACCACTTAATGTTTTCCATACCACTTAATGTAATCCCAATCTATCATATCCATACCACTTAATGTTTTCCATACCACTTAATGTAATCCCAATCTATCATATCCATACCACTTAATGTTTTCCATACCACTTAATGTAATCCCAATCTATCATATCCATACCACTTAATGTTTTCCATACCACTTAATGTAATCCCAATCTATCATATCCATACCACTTAATGTTTTCCATACCACTTAATGTAATCCCAATCTATCATATCCATACCACTTAATGTTTTCCATACCACTTAATGTAATCCCAATCTATCATATCCATACCACTTAATGTTTTCCATACCACTTAATGTAATCCCAATCTATCATATCCATACCACTTAATGTTTTCCATACCACTTAATGTAATCCCAATCTATCATATCCATACCACTTAATGTTTTCCATACCACTTAATGTAATCCCAATCTATCATATCCATACCACTTAATGTTTTCCATACCACTTAATGTAATCCCAATCTATCATATCCATACCACTTAATGTTTTCCATACCACTTAATGTAATCCCAATCTATCATATCCATACCACTTAATGTTTTCCATACCACTTAATGTAATCCCAATCTATCATATCCATACCACTTAATGTTTTCCATACCACTTAATGTAATCCCAATCTATCATATCCATACCACTTAATGTTTTCCATACCACTTAATGTAATCCCAATCTATCATATCCATACCACTTAATGTTTTCCATACCACTTAATGTAATCCCAATCTATCATATCCATACCACTTAATGTTTTCCATACCACTTAATGTAATCCCAATCTATCATATCCATACCACTTAATGTTTTCCATACCACTTAATGTAATCCCAATCTATCATATCCATACCACTTAATGTTTTCCATACCACTTAATGTAATCCCAATCTATCATATCCATACCACTTAATGTTTTCCATACCACTTAATGTAATCCCAATCTATCATATCCATACCACTTAATGTTTTCCATACCACTTAATGTAATCCCAATCTATCATATCCATACCACTTAATGTTTTCCATACCACTTAATGTAATCCCAATCTATCATATCCATACCACTTAATGTTTTCCATACCACTTAATGTAATCCCAATCTATCATATCCATACCACTTAATGTTTTCCATACCACTTAATGTAATCCCAATCTATCATATCCATACCACTTAATGTTTTCCATACCACTTAATGTAATCCCAATCTATCATATCCATACCACTTAATGTTTTCCATACCACTTAATGTAATCCCAATCTATCATATCCATACCACTTAATGTTTTCCATACCACTTAATGTAATCCCAATCTATCATATCCATACCACTTAATGTTTTCCATACCACTTAATGTAATCCCAATCTATCATATCCATACCACTTAATGTTTTCCATACCACTTAATGTAATCCCAATCTATCATATCCATACCACTTAATGTTTTCCATACCACTTAATGTAATCCCAATCTATCATATCCATACCACTTAATGTTTTCCATACCACTTAATGTAATCCCAATCTATCATATCCATACCACTTAATGTTTTCCATACCACTTAATGTAATCCCAATCTATCATATCCATACCACTTAATGTTTTCCATACCACTTAATGTAATCCCAATCTATCATATCCATACCACTTAATGTTTTCCATACCACTTAATGTAATCCCAATCTATCATATCCATACCACTTAATGTTTTCCATACCACTTAATGTAATCCCAATCTATCATATCCATACCACTTAATGTTTTCCATACCACTTAATGTAATCCCAATCTATCATATCCATACCACTTAATGTTTTCCATACCACTTAATGTAATCCCAATCTATCATATCCATACCACTTAATGTTTTCCATACCACTTAATGTAATCCCAATCTATCATATCCATACCACTTAATGTTTTCCATACCACTTAATGTAATCCCAATCTATCATATCCATACCACTTAATGTTTTCCATACCACTTAATGTAATCCCAATCTATCATATCCATACCACTTAATGTTTTCCATACCACTTAATGTAATCCCAATCTATCATATCCATACCACTTAATGTTTTCCATACCACTTAATGTAATCCCAATCTATCATATCCATACCACTTAATGTTTTCCATACCACTTAATGTAATCCCAATCTATCATATCCATACCACTTAATGTTTTCCATACCACTTAATGTAATCCCAATCTATCATATCCATACCACTTAATGTTTTCCATACCACTTAATGTAATCCCAATCTATCATATCCATACCACTTAATGTTTTCCATACCACTTAATGTAATCCCAATCTATCATATCCATACCACTTAATGTTTTCCATACCACTTAATGTAATCCCAATCTATCATATCCATACCACTTAATGTTTTCCATACCACTTAATGTAATCCCAATCTATCATATCCATACCACTTAATGTTTTCCATACCACTTAATGTAATCCCAATCTATCATATCCATACCACTTAATGTTTTCCATACCACTTAATGTAATCCCAATCTATCATATCCATACCACTTAATGTTTTCCATACCACTTAATGTAATCCCAATCTATCATATCCATACCACTTAATGTTTTCCATACCACTTAATGTAATCCCAATCTATCATATCCATACCACTTAATGTTTTCCATACCACTTAATGTAATCCCAATCTATCATATCCATACCACTTAATGTTATCCATACCACTTAGTGTAATCCCAATCTATCATATCCATACCACTTAATGTTTTCCATACCACTTAATGTAATCCCAATCCCTCCATGTTTGCGTGGCAGTTTCACCACAAACACTCCGCTACTGGCCATCACAGCGTCAGCTACGTCAAATTCCACCTCCAGTTTGGCGTACTGCCAGGACTCCTTCAACATCGCGTTGATCTCCTCAAGAGTGTGTTCACAGCAGTCAACACCGTTTACCGTCAGAATACGGTCTCCCTCATGTATCACTCCACACCTGATTGCAGGCAAAAATAGAACAGTTATATGTATGTTTTGTTTGAGTTTTTGTGTAAGGTATTTACCAGAATTAAAGTCAGCCAGATACTAAGATAGATGCAAGTTTGTACAAAATTATCTTCACCATGATAGATTAAGCAGTCAAATCCATACTTAATCCACAATAAATGTATTCCTAGAAATTCCATTTCCATATCAGTTACATAAAAAAAAAATGTATCCTTAAATCTGGTTTTCACCCGATATTTTTCCCCATGTTTGTAGGCTATAGCCTCATCCCTGAAGTCTACAAAAACATCGGCAAATGAGCACACCTTTCTGCAGCCGTGTGAGGCTCGAGCATGGTGACGACAGGGGGATCCTGCAGAATGCAGTTTGGCAGAACAGTGGACTCGAGAACTAGACCAAGCCCAGGCCTTTCCCCGTACAGCGTGACCTCGTTGACCTCCATACGACACACCTGGGTACTGGCCGTGTACACGGAGGTAGACGTAGAGGCCACTGACACTGAAATGAAGGCAATGATATGAGCAGCGTTCTGGGAAAATGGGACTTAATGCATGTGCGTAAAGTGTTGTCTCTGATTAGCCTGTGCATTGACATGGATTTTTTTGTTAAAAGGAAGTCTCCTCTAAACAAAAATCCAGTAAAAAAATGCAGACTGCACAGGCTTTTTTGGAATGACACTCTATTAACATCCATTAAGCCTTGTTTTCCCAGAGCTTGGCTCATTTGTACAAACTCTGGAAAGGCAATGTCTTAGGTACTCTTAAACTGAAGATCTATGAAGATCAATGACCTCAACTTTTTTTGGTCAAGGATTTGATGTCAATCAATCCCATTTATTTACTTCATATGTACTGAAACATCTATATCTCCAATTCATTGAAAAAAATCATCTTTCAATTATCCGATACTGGAAATCTGTTAAACAACAATGTGAGAGCTGATGTTTCTTTTAAAGACTCAAGAATGTGAAACTTAAGTAAATACGGTAGTTAATGCAAATATCCAATATTGGAAGCATGCATACAGGCAACAAATATTGCTGTATTCACACGAGTAAATGAACAAATAACGAGCACCGTAGAAAAGTTACCCGTAGAGCCTCCCATTCTCTTATCAATCTTCCTGTCCGATTTCATCCACGATTTCCGCTTTTTACCGAGCAAATCCGATGATAATCTCCCAGAGTACCCCATCATGCTGTAGCTACGAGTCGAACCATTGAACAGCATGGGGTTGTTTAGAACCGGGGAGGAAATGGAAGGATTAATGCCTGACATCTTTTGGAAGCCTACAGACAGGAAAATGTTACACAGTAGGGTGGTAGGCATGCAAGCGTGGGTTGGATGACACATGATGTGGGTGGGACATCACAGAATGTGGTTTGGTACATAACATTAAGTTGGCATGACATTACAGAAAGTATGCTGGAAATTATAAAATGTGGTCTGGAATCACATAATGTAGGTGAAACATTACATTATGTGGGACTTGCATTTCTGATGGTGATCATTACATAACTCATGTGGGAGTGGGTAGTACATAACACATCAATAGGTGAGGTGGGACATAAAACTGTGTATTAAAAGTAGCAAAATGTGCATAGACATCACAAAGCTATACATTACGGTACAAGGACTTCACACACTAGTGAACTTACACTATATCTTTGTTCAAAACAGAATGTGAACCTTATAAAAAAGATGGGGGCAGGTAAGAAATAAATTGCAGTAACAAATTAAATTTGAAATATAGAAGTCCAATGTTCATTCTGGACCTAGTCATAAATAAATAAAATATTTTCCATTGTTAAACTTGCATCAGAATTCTGTATCACAAATGTTTCAAACCATGATAAAAACACCAAACTAATCTTATCATCATAAAACAGCTTGGAATATTCTTTTCTGCTTATAAGTAACCTTGCAAATTTGATAATTTCCATGCGCAAAAAAGGCGTATTTATGAACATTGGAAGTGTACTAAACAAAATAAATTCAGGAACACAAAAGCGCCAACAAGCCTCAAAACTTACCTGCATTAAAGAACACGGTATCAGTGGACATTTTTTTCTCAACAAGTTTCCCTGGCAGCACCTCCATCTTGACCTGTTCTCCGGGGGAGGACTTGAGGAGCTGTGTGGCCTCTGCCAAGGTCATGTGCTCCACCCCGGCCCCGTCTATAGACAGGATGTGGTCACCAACATGTAGGGCACCGCACCTGCAAATGAGCCTCGCTCTGTGAAAAGGGGGAAAACTTTTCCGCTTTACTGATATTTTTTGTTTAAAAAAATCTCTTCTGAGCAAAATTCAGTTTAGGCGGAAAGTGTCGACCCTGATTATTCTGTGACTGCACAGGCTAATCTGGGACGACACTTTAAACACATGCATTAGACCAACATGCA
Source organism: Dreissena rostriformis (assembly GCA_007657795.1). Lineage (NCBI taxonomy): Eukaryota > Metazoa > Mollusca > Bivalvia > Myida > Dreissenidae > Dreissena > Dreissena rostriformis. The sequence continues at coordinate 8,939 of VMBQ01009365.1, forward strand.
GGGCACCACACCTGCATATACAAACAAGTTACTGTATGGTCCGTAAATATATAGCCTCCAGACAGCTTTACATATTTCATGTTTGGTCAGAATGTAATCTTGCCATTTTGCATTTATGTTTTCAGCAAACTGCAATCAGCACTTGTTATCCACAATCCATTCTTAGACTTAAGAATAAAGAATAGACTAAGAACCAAGAAAAATACACCCAGCTTTAAAATATATACAGGCTTCCACTGGTGATTATGTCATTAAAGAAAATATTCTACATGAAGAATGATGCAGATAAAGGTATTAAATGCAAAGTTGAACTTAAAAATGAAGCAATTCTTGAATATTCCAATTTAAAGAATATTCTTTAAAAGTCTAAGAATTGTTAAGCGAATGCAGGCGCAGATCTCTTGATAACTTTGCAAACATCAGTCTAAACAAACCCCTAACTGTCAGCCCTAAAACAAAACCAGTAAAGCTGCACAATAAAAAATGTCCTGAATACTAAATAAAGGTCAAGTACTACTATGTAGTTGTACAAAATTTAGGTCATGTATATATAGTTGACCGTCCAGTTATTTGGAATTCAGACCAGTTAAAGTCATGATATCCTCCAGATGGCAAGACCTTGTGGCAAGCGACGGTTTTTAGACCTTTAAGGGAGACTAAAACAAGGCATTGATTTGTTAAAAACTTTTTTTCAAAAACTCTTCAATAAAAACCTTGGATAGACAGAAAGGTGGAGATATTTCTTTTGACAGGTTGACTAGTCCTTTGGTAGAACACAAATTAAGTTTGTATGTTGTTGTTGTTTTTTCAAAAATTGACTCTGCACAAATTAAAAAACTGTTTTTGTACCATTATAAACAAATGTTAATTCATTGAATAATGGAAGTGTCTTACTAATTAATCCAAATAATAACAATTTTGGAAGTTATTTTTATTTGACTACACCAACAATAGCTGTGATAAATATTGGTATAGAGTAACCAAGATTTTTCATGATCATGGTATAAGTTTACCGCTCTGGACCAGCAGACGATTTATTTCATAAATCAGCCTATCTTTAGGAGCATTCCGGAGATAGTCGATGTATCACAATTGATTAGTTTATGTAACAATTGACTATCTATTGTATGGACAAAATTATCTTAACATAACAAATGTTAATCAGTTTAAAATGTTCAAAGTTCATTTAGTCTGATAAACTGGAGGCCTAAAATAAGTACGACAAATTTAATGGGACACTTTTTAACAACATATCAACAACTAATAACTGTGATCAATAACTGCAGTCATGGCAACTCATTTTAGTTCAGTTCATAAAAGTTCAGATTTGGTACAGGACTATTGTTGTAGTGCCTGTGAAAGTAAAAATATCGAAGAAATTGCAGAGATGTATTGTGAAACATGTTTCAAAAGTTTTTGTGGAAGTTGTATTAATCATCATGGTCAATTATATGCTAACCATACCACTTATAGCAGAGAAAACATGAGCAAATGGCCGCTCACTAAGAAAATGGACAACTTTATTCAGACATGTGAGGTCCACGAAGACAGAAGACTGGAAATGTTTTGCGAGAACCACAATCAACTTTGCTGCTGCTATTGTGCTTTCCTACATCACAGGTATTAGAAACATTTGTATTTTTTATTTTGTGTTGAGGTATCAGAGACAATTTACAAAATGTGGACTTTGACACGTATATATTTCAAGTTAATTCTTTATTTAAACAAAGACTAATGCATAACTATTTTCATTTTAGTCAAGAAATATAAGGTGCACCTGTAGGACTGAATGAGAACCTAGGTTCTCATGAAAAACCTAGTTTCTTGGGATTATGCGTTGAACCGCTTCCCATAAGTTGACATATGTGGAAGCGTCAATACAAAACATAAAAGAATGAAACCAAAGGCATGCCAAACCACAAACTTGACACAGAATACATCACAATACAGAAAAATTGGAATGACACCCAACCAAAGCAATCACAGTTGCATGATCTTAGGTCAAAGCTTTTTCTACATATTGGTCAGAAACCAGTTGACTGAGACTAGCCCCTGTGTCCTTGACCTTTGACCTGTTAAACTTAAAATCAATAGGCATCTTGAATCCATTCCTCTCGAATAAACATCATACCAATTTGCATGGTTGTAGATCAGAGTGTTCTTTAATTCGCGCATGGACTGACCTACCGACCTACCTACCTACCTACAGATGAATATCTGTAAAGCAACATTCCCTGACTTCTTCAAATGGGGGTACATATATATTTTACCAATTTGATCACATATTGTATTGATTTGCCTGTTTCAGACAGTGCAAGGCCGTGACTCTTATCTCTGAGAAAGTAAAAAGCCACTCAACTGATCTACACATTCTGACAGACAAAATTGAAAGTATTCTTAAAGAACTGCAACAGTTTCATAGTAAACGAGAGGCCACCATTCAGTCTGTGGAGGGTTCATACAAGCTAAGATTACAAGAAGTCAGTGATGTGCGTCACAAACTAAATGCTGCTTTGGACCAGCTTGAAAAAGCCACTCTGAAAGAACTGGATGATATGAGGACTGCACTGCAAGCCTCCCTCATGACAGATGTAGAGACCTGCAACAAACTGAAGGGTGAACTGAAACAACTCAGCGACGCTGTACAGGAACTTGCTGACAGGAGCAAGGCAGAACTCTCATTTATCGTTGAAAGGAAATGTCTGGGCAAGATTCATGACTCAGAAGGATACCTGAAGGAGAACACTTTAAAAGTTGACAGTTCATTATCATTTCTAGCCAACACAGAAATTGAGCAGTTCTTGACCAAACAATTAAGCCTAGGTGAAGTTTTACTGACAACTCAGTCAATGACGGTGCCGAAGGACCCAAATAATGTATTCACAGTCAAACAGAAGAGTGAGTATGACATAAGTATACCAAGTGATTCAACAAAATCAAGCTATATCATAGGCATCTGTGTGATATCTAATGATAATATCCTTGTGGCTGACTTCAAAAATAAAAGAGTGAAGCTGAAAAGAGTGAAGCTGTTGGACCACAAGTACAATGTGATCAGCCACTGTTTTGTTCCTTTTTCTGAAGGGGACATGTGTCAGATTGGTGCACGTGAGGTGGCTGTTACTGTGGATTATGGGGTGCAGTTCATCTCTGTGAATAATTTACAGCTTGTGACAGGCAGGAAACTTCAGTTTCCACATATGTGTTCTGGAATTGCCCATCATGCAGGCAACCTGTATGTCTCCGCCGAGACTGCTCTGTACCAGTACACTCTGACTGGAGCACTTGTCAAAAAGATATATGAAGATACTACTGGGCAAATCACAGGTGAACATAATAATTTGGCTTTATGATCCATTAAATTATTAGTTTACTATGATACAATGTAGTATGATGTGATAGCATCATAGGAAATATGGATGTTGTTGTTTTTATTATGTAAGAAACATCACCATTTTTTTCATACACTTAGAGACTTTTTTAACGCCACAGGTATTCAAATCAATATCTCTCTCTTATTTTTAACAGATTTTGTTGAAATTTGGACTCAGAATAATTCAACACATAAATAATACTTCCTGTAAATTTAATTGGAATGGATCAACCCCTAAATATAAAACTTAACAAATTAAAAACATCACTAAACAAGAGGGCCATCAGGCCCTAAGGCGCTCACCTGAGAGCAAAAGGAACTAGACTATTCTGAAAAAATGCAAGCTGATTCATGAAGATTGGACCAAAAGTGACTTTTAACATGTTTTTTTTTATATTTGACCTAGTGACCTAGTTTTTGAGCTCATATGACCCAGTTTCAATCTCTGCCAAGATTTCATTGGGAAAAATGTTCTGACCAAGTTTCATTAAGATTTGCAAATAAATGTGGCTATTATAAAAAAATAATATAGCGTCAACAAGTTTTCACTATAGCCATATAAGGACGACTGCCCCCCCCCCCGGCGGCCATGTTTTTCAACGAATCATAGCCATTTTCAAACCCAGCCGGGCTATTGTTAGAACAAATGTTCTGATCAAGTTTCATTA
>VMBQ01009365.1:19705-32823 GCA_007657795.1 Dreissena rostriformis
AAAAATTTTTTTTTTTTTTTTTTTTTAACCTTTAAATACAAAAGTTAACCTGATCCAGTGAAGAAAATAGAAAATATTGCATAATTAAATTATCTGTTGCCTTGAATTCGTTTTAAAAACTTTAAAATATGTTAAAGTGATTATTTAAGACTTTCCTTATTTTCCCCAAAATCTGGCATTTCGCGTGATTTTTTCCCCAAAATCCAGCTTTTGGCGCGATTTTTTTCCCCTCAAAAAAGGCCAGGCCCTTCCCCAAAATCAGATAAAAACCCCTGGTGTTGCTATAAATATATCCTCGGTTAAATAAACTGCCGCAACACCCCTTAAGTTGTTTTTGAAGCAGAACTGTACAAATTGTGTCAATGTGTCATATGAACTGATCAATACAGTGGGGATTTCCCAACAGTCTACGTGTAATCTTTTGTTTGCATGAATGGGTTGTCATATTCAACTTAATTATTTTCAACTATTATTTCGCTGATGCCATAGTGATGGTCAGGTAGACAAATTTCTGAGCATTTATTACCATATATAAACATCAACGTTTTTCTCTGATTTGACAAAAAATAAGATCCCATTTACACTCAGTTGCTGAAAATGAAATTGTATTCTTTCAGAAATAAATATGCTGCAGTCCAGTTATCTATTGTCAATCAAGTTTTGTGTTATATTTTGACAAAGTGATAATATCTTCTGTATGACTATATAACCCATTCTTGAGAATTCTAATACCGGGAATGTGTACCGTACAGTGTTATTTGTGACTAAAATAAGAAAACAAAAAGTAAATTAGCAGAACCATCTTATCTTCCAATGCGACTCATATTCCAGAAAATACAGTATTTGAAAACAATCAATATGTTTCAAAGTTAAGGCTGAGAAAATATCTTTGGTCCAACATTGGGAAAGCAGGAAGCAATGTCTTCGAAGGTGTGCATAAAAGTGTTTAACGCATCTTAACTTCATGGCCATGACATATTTCAAACTCAAAAAATAAGGAAGTAAAGCTCAGCAAAGTAATAACAGTTTATACTGGTTGACCGACTGACTGAATGGCAAACTGACAGAAAGCACAGTCAAAGAGACTCGTATAATTCTCAACTTTGTTTGCATGGTATACAAACTGTAAAAAATATATTACTCATCTATTTGCTTTATTCACAACATGTAATGAGTAGACACTAGACAGAACATCCAATATCTAAATTATTGAAGGTCAAAATATCAAACTTGAATCAAAACAAGAGCTTTGTCACCAAAAATGATTAATACCCCAGTGTTTTTCCCGCTATTTTGGGAATGGGGTAAGGGCCCTTTAAATTGGGACAAAATCATGTTGTTTTGACTAAAAATTTGGAAATTAATGTTGTTTTTTGCTTACAAATGCAGCAGATTCCTTTTAATTAAATAGCCCATTTGCCAAATTCGAATATTCAACCATCCAGAGTATTCACATATTCGCAGTAAATTATAAATATTCTCAATAATGTCACTGTTTATGATAGATATTGGTCTTATCTGTTGTAAAAATGTATATTTTATTATAAAACAGTTATATTAAAATGTGTGTTTTTTTTAAAATGTGTTCTTTTATACAGATAGTGTCCTTAGTCTTTCGGTTTCTATTAGATTTACATGAAAATATTGCAATCATCAAATAACTAATCTGTGATAACAGCTCACACGCTATAGTGCATTTAATAAATTTGATGAATACATGGATATAGTTTTATATGCTGGATTCAATGCACTACATAACAAAACTGTAAATTATTTAAACAAGAGGGTAATGACGGTCATTCAGAGTTCACAGACACAAATTTATTCAACACTTGACCTGATGATCTAGTTATAGACCCCACTTGACCCAGATTCAAACATGGCCTTCATATTGTCAAGTAAATATTCAGACCAAGTTTCATAATAAATAATAAATTTGGCCTCTAGAATGATATCAAGTTTTTTTTTAATATTAAACCTGGTTAAACCTAGTGTTTTTTTGACGCACCTGACCCAGATTAAAAATTTGGACACACATGATCCAGATTAGAAGTTAGATCTCATTCTAGATATTGTCAAGATAAACATTCTGATCATGTTTCATCAAGATTGAGTCAGAAATGTGGCCTAAAGAGTGGTCACTAGGTTTGTATAGGATTTAACCAGGTGACATAGTTTTGTCAACGCTTTTTTACCAAGATTGTCCTTGGCCTAGATATTGTCCAGATGAACATTCAGACCAAGTTTGCTCAAGATTGGATGAAAAATGTTGCCACTACAGTGGTAACGAACTGAAAGATGACGAGGACGCAGTAACCTGACTAGACAATCACTTCTTTAAATATTTTTGTTTCTTTTCTTTTAAATATTTTAACTCCACATCTACAGATGTTATATACTTCAACAAAATCAGTACCAATTTGACAAAAACAAGGCTTGTCAACATAGGATGACATATGCCCCCTTTTTCCACATTTTTCTAAACCTAAACGCAAAACCTAAACGCAAAGTGTGACGGTATTTCAGACGGACAGACAGACGGACAGTGCGATCACTATATGCCCACCTTCGGATGCATAAAAAGAGTGGTAAAACAAAAGATGAGAATTGCAATACCAGGCCTACTTACAGATATACTGGTACCTCTACAAGGCGCCACGCACCCCCCCCCCCATCCCACGCGTATAATAAACAACAGAAACAAGACTTACTGTTAGCTCCCGAGTCAAGACCAGCTGGATCAGTGTGGCTTGGTGCTGAATACACCTGTTGGCTGGTCCATGGGTCTGACACCGGTAAATCAGATGTAGTTTCGGCATCTACCGTATCCTGACCACTATCAGTGTGGTCAGAGATGGGCTCGATTTTGATACTAGCCGCCGACTCATTTTCCACACACTCCGGCTTGTCCCTCAATTTTGTCATTTCATGCACATCAGCAAATGTCTGAGTGTGATTTAAGTTCAAATTAGCATCTTGGGATCCGCTGTCATCGTTGCCAGCATAGGAATCATTCGTAAGCGAATTGTCAATGGACTCAGAACTGTCCTGGGCATGGCTAGCCAGGGCCGGAGGTGAGGCAGCTACTTTCTGGCGCTTGTTAATGGTCTTTGAGGCCGGTCCCATTCGTTTTTGCGAGGTGGAGGTCTCTGGACGCTGGTATGGGGATGCCCTCGACTCAGTCGATTTTTTGTGCTGGCCTATGTATAGAGAGCAATATGTCAATGTTATAAACTAACATTTTGAACATGGGGGCCACACATTTTTTTTGTTACTTCTCGCATAGAAGACATTTTTTCAGAAAAAAATTAGGACCCATTTGAAATTTAAGGCACAAATGGCTTGCGTGCTCCGACTATTGCAAAATCATTATTATTCAGGAGACATAAAATTTCAATAGATTTTCGTGGGTAGAACGATACAAACATTTTAGATCCAGACACACAATTATTCTCAATGTTTAATTTTTTACAGACCAAATTACTGTAGACACAAAAGACATTATTGTACAAAGCAATCCACGCACAATCCAGATACCTCTTTTAACCCTTTGCATGCTGGGAAATTTATTGTCTGCTAAAATGTAGTCTGCTGAATTTCTAAAATAAGCATTTTCTTCAATTTTTTTCAAAAAATACTATCAAAATAGCAAACAGTTTGGATCCTGATGAGACGCCACGTTCTGTGGCGTCTCATCTGGATCCAAACTGTTTGCAAAGGCCTTTAAAATTCGGTTCCAGCGCTTAATGGGTTAATGAGAGTGCATTACACTGTGTTCTTAGCTGACAACAATCATTCTCATCATGTCCTGTTCACATTGGAAAGTAAAATCGGTCATGTTTATTCAAGGCTGATGTTATGAGCATATAAAAGTAATTCTGTGTTTGCTTTTAGGATTTATTAGTCAGTCTAACAAATATATTGTAAGTCGCTTATTTGTGGAAAAAAATGGTAAAATATTTAAAAAACAACATGAACAAAAGTTTCCTTTTTCCATTCAGAAACTATTTATAGAACAAGCGCATACGCATAGTAACAAACCTAAGCAACCAATCCGAAAGGACAGACAGATGAGAAACATATGGGGAGCTTTATTTAGCCAGTACATGTTCTTTGTCAAAACATTAACGATTTAAATACAGTTTTTGTCCAAGAATAAGCATTCAACTACAGATTGACATGTCAAACATGTGTGTTTAAAATATTTTCACTTAAAAATCTTAGATGTATTTATTAAGAGGGCCAGATTAATGGATACACATGCTACATGTAAGTATTCACATTTGGTGTATGTTACAATTCAAACGGATTTGAGACGATCAAGTTGCTCAAACAAATGGCTAGTTAAGCGATAGCCGGTTAATTTTAGACATACATGTTAAAGAAGATCATTTTACCAGCTATCATGATAATTTTTTTTTTTTTTAGCATACTGTACCTATCACTTTACAATAATAACGTTTAACACTAAATTTTAACAAAAAGCTTGATAAAAAAGTTAACAGCCGTTCATTTTATAGTAAATTTATTTTCATCAACCAGGCCCAGTTGGTAATCTTACTTTTGAGACAGTGTCCCAGGAACTGTGACTTGATTTCCTCGCGCCCCTCAACGAAGCCCTTGCCGGCACTGGATCCCAGCTGTGAGAGGACGCCGTCCCCCGAACAGGCCATCAGGATGAATGACTCCTCCCCACCCTGATCACATAGCTGGTCCAGCTGAAATAGGAGCAATATGTAAGATCCTTGTCTGTCAAGGACATTGCTTGAGATCAAGTTCTATTCCAGGGCCCTGGATCTGCATTTTTAACCGCCGAATATCGGTGGCTTAGCCCATCATTAAAGTATACTTTTTTACCCTATTTTTGAAAAATTCCCCATAAAAAAAATAATATTTGAAACATTTGGTATATAGTCTAAGTTCAATGTCAAATATACTAAATTATAAAAAAGCAATCAATATCGTGCAAACATGTACAAATATAGTATGAGAGAGTTAGTAAAAAATCCCCCATAAAATGGCGCGAATATTCCCCCTCATGAGGGATGTGGGTATAGCTTCCCCCGATGGCCAGAGAGGGCCCTGGGGTCTTCTTTGGATCCAAATCTAGCAAGTTACATTAGATCCTGAGCTATCAAGGACCTGACTTTTATTCCAGACATATCAATAGGATCTTCTTTATATCCAGATCTAACAAGGATTTTACATAACATTCAGATATATCAAGGACCCATTTCCAAATTTGAAGAATTCACTACACAAATTTCCCAAATTTCAGAGTTTTGGCGCTACATTTTTGTAATTTTTCCCCATTTGGGCTGGTACCAGTACTTTTTCCAATGGGCAAAAAAAATTCGCTGTAAATAGATTGCTAACTGCATCATTTAATGTAATTAACAGAAACAATTCACAGCCAATTCTTCTGAAAATCAGTTCTGATAATCATCAACAAATGAATCACAAAGACATCACATTAGATCCAGATCATGAAAGTATAAATAGAGGATATTTGTTGGATTTGGTGGAAAATCGATTTCAATTCATGAGTGATCAAAGAAAAAATATTTGTTCTATGATCACGAGTGAATTAAATGCGATATTCCACCAAATCCAATAATTTTTCATTTTATGCTTTCAAATGATTTTTGTATTTTTGCTGAAATATTGACGTTGTAAAGTCATGAAAACGACGTCATTTCACAGTAAAACGGTGAAAATTATCGATAATTTTAACTGATAATTTACACTGTTTGATACAGTGAATGATCAGTTTTAGTTCACTGATATTTCTCTATAAACCACTGGAAAGCATAAAATACAGGATACTCACAAGGAGCTGGATCTGAGACCTGATGACAGCCTTCAAGATGGCCTTGTAGCCCGGTATGGAGTCCACGTCAAGGCTCATGGTGAACACTGACCAGCAACTAACAACCCATATAATATACCCTGTCTGTCTGACTGTCAGAGTTTGCTCTTGCAACTAGCCTGCAGTGTTGTGCTTCAATCTGAAAAGAGAATAGACCACAACATTTTTAAAACATTTTTCATTTAGTCCACTTTAAGGCTCAAGATGAAGACTGTATCAAGCCATACAACTTACACCGTCTGTCTGTCTTGTCGGATTTTTATCTGAAATTATCCAGTGTTGCGCTTTAATCTGAAATGAGAATAGATCACAAAATTGTACTTCATGTTTCATTCAGGTCATTTCATTCTAAAGCCTTATCTTTAGGCAACCCCTATCAGTAAAAGCCTGATCAACCCCTTGATAATCAGTACCGCTAAATGGGTCAAGTCCCCCCCCGGGTACTTTGAAGTATACTTCAAAGAACCCGGGGTACGGTGAAGTATACTTCAAAGTACCCGGGGTACGGGGAAGTAGTACCAATCAAAAAATCCGTACCCAATTTTTTTAGTACACAATTTTGTTTTGTAACCAAAATTTTTGTTCGCAATTTTTTTTTTCGTGTCGTAAGATGTCTAATAATTATGTGATCAGGGCCCTCAATCTGTCAAATCCACGGCCGAAATTCGGCCGCATTCCCCCCCCCCNATATCAATTCTATTTTAATTTAATCTTGTCAAACATACTAAATTATGAAAAAAGCAATGAATATAGTGCAAACATGTACAAATGTTATAATTAGAGAGTAAGTAAAAAATCACCCCAAAAGGGAAACGCCGCGAAAATTCCCCCTGCTATGGGTAGCGACCCACTTCCCCTAAAATGGATTGAGGGCCCTGATAATTGATTGACGAGCGAGTGTCATTTCACCGACAATTTTGATCATTGTCTACTGCTGTTCTGAAACCGCAATAAGTACTCTGTGTACTCCGCCTTGAAGGCAGAGTTAAGCGGTACATTCACATTGAATCGATTGATAATAACCAATGAGAACGTGTGCATTATGAATACATATGCAGTAGTTTACCTAAGCGATGAAATGACGTCATAAGTTGTCGTTATGGGTATGTATTTATGCACAAAAAATGTATACATGCGCAATACATGACCAACCATAAATATGAATACGATTTACTCTAGTATAAACTTTCTACTGTTATCTTGTTTCGTGTTTCAAAACTCTTACACACTTATTCTTCAGTCGATTCGCAATTTATTTCGTCAGACATAAATTCATAACCATATAAACAGAAACTAACTCACCTGTTCGCAGCACAGGTGTTGGGCACGTGGCCAAGTCACTTTAACACTATCAAAATGTCATAAAACAACATTTTCAACATTATCATTTTGAAAAAAAAATAAATCTGATATGATATATAGATTAAGATAAATATATATATATATACAAGGTAGGTTTCTCTTGACACAGGAAAATCACCTTCATCAACATTTCAAGCGATTAATTGCTTAAATGGAGGTTGATTTTCGTAAACTATGTACCATTTTGTTGGGAAAGGTTGCCTCGTGATGAAAAATGACCACAAACGACTACATTTGTACTTGCCAACATAAACTACAAGAAAACACTTCTCGAACTCATTGAAATGATAGGTCGGCTCCGATCTGACCGAACATTCTGTGCCGATATTAACAAGAGTAAAACTATCGAAATACCCCAGCTACCTAACATAATCAGCATTAGTACAATAAACAAATACAAGTTTATCGGCGATGTAGTCCATATAAACGGACTCCCAGTGCCTTTGATAAATTTTGCTATGGCGGCTCTGGGAGTCCAAGTGCACCCCTTCATAAACATGGGTGCGGTTCCAGGGGTTTTTCAGCACTGTCTGCGCCTCCGGAAAACGGAGGCATTCCCAAATCAAACGGACCCATTCCCAATCGAATCTTGATTACATATTCCCCAATTCCCTCCCCCCCCCCCCCCCCCCNATTTAAGCATGATAAATTAACAATGTTTTCCCAAAATGAGCCGTTTCATCGAAGCAAAAATTCCCAAAAAGGACAATTTTGTTGATAAAAAATTCCCAATTTGGTCAGACTCCTTTTCCCAAAATAGGCAGAAAAACCCCTGAGTTCAGCGCAGCGAATCCTTGCGCTTCACTTAAGTTTGACTAAACAGACGTCGTACAAGACAAATTAAGGAAAATAATGAATAAACTTCAAAAACATGTTCAATTTACCTGAATGGCAACCTACGGATGTTAGGCAAAAAAAAGTCTTGGTTCAGGGAACATGGCCAGAAAAATGTAGAAGGGTAGGTAGGTTTTTTTTTTGTTTTTTTTTACCAGTCGACTGATCTGTGCAGGGTGAAAAAGTGGTCAGTTAATGCACCCATGATTGTTTAAACACTGCACATGTGGTATTTAGTTGTTGTATATTATTCATCATTCCTAGCTCTTTATGCACATTTTCAGGGCTAGCGCCAATTTTTTTTTCGGCGCGCGAAAACTGGTCATGAAATAATAATATATACTATAGATTTTTTATATTTCTTTTAATGACAACAAGCACATATCACATAACATAATATATGACACTGTCTGTCATAGTGTGACCTTCATATTCAAAAGTGAACAAGCCATCTTTATCAGTCTCTGGTGTTTGGGGTGTGACCTTCAGAAATTTGTTCATCATGAGACCTGACCTAGTCTCCAACAGGTGCTCAAGAGTTTGAATAGTGGCTGTCAAAAGGAGGGTAACCTCAGAATTGCACAAGTCTTTCTTCTGGTACATTTTTTGATAAAATGGCAATGGGTTTGAGCGCATCACACAGGAAGTGAGCGGTGTACAGAAATTTGAATGTTGCTATAGGTTTGTACAGGCTCAGGACGTCACAGTACATTGATTTTGATTCATTATCAAAGCGAAGCCAATTGTTTTCAAGTTTCCATGACTCTTGGAATGCTCTAGTGTTGTCACGAGGACCGCGAATTTGTATAACATTTGTATAAAATGTGAGTATATGTTTCTACATGTATATTTGTTAAATGATGGACTCCGGTGTCTTAATATGGTTATGCAATATGAGCTCCTAGGGCTTTTTTTCCTTCTTTGCGAGTGGCCCTGGAAGGACATTTCACAATTTTGACAAGGACAATTCACAAACCAATCATGGCCGTGAATTTTACAAAATCGGCCGTTTTTCACAATTTTAACAATTTCATGACTCGGTTTTTCACCATTTTAAGAAGTTCGTGACTCAATTTTTCACAATTTTAAGAAGTTCGCGACTCAATTTTTCACAATTTTGAAAAGTTCGCGACTCATTTTTTCACAATTTTGAAAAGTTTGTGACTCATTTTTTCACAAAGTGAGAGGGCCAGGGCCGCTTCACAAAGTCAGGAAAAAAAGCCCTGGCTCTGCTATGATTTCACCAGTGTAAATTTCGTTCTCCTTGTTTTTCACGTGAAAATTGCTTGGCTGGAACTTTTTTTGTCACTATATATAGATTGATCGTTAACATTTAACTTCAGAGCTAAAATTTAGGACAACAGGATTTCTATCATAAATATTCTATGTCGAAAATAAAGTGTTATATTCAAGTTGGATGTTATTCAGGATAAATTAAAATTGAAATAAGAATTTATTCAGTGTTCTGTGTTTTATTTCAAAGTTAAAGCTCTCAAAAGTCTTCGTTGTGGTCGGACCCAGGGCAATACTGCAATAAAAGCATTCTCCACCACAAGTGTTTTGTGTGTGTGTTTTTTTTTTTATGACTCTTTTTCGTCCAAAGGACGCTTTAAGGTTAAAGACGCCATGTTAGCGACTGTAGAGACAAAGTGGTTACTTCCACTTTTATTGTAGACTAGATGAATTACTCTTCCTATGTGTTACAATTTCGAAACTTTAATTAAACTTTTATTACAATTAAACCTTTTAATCTTTGATAATACGACATTTGCGACCGGCCGCTAGTTTGTTTGCAGACGACAATATTTACTGTGTATTCAAAGTATACAGTGTCTGCGCATGAATGACCGAATATTACTCCATAGCTCCACCCATTTTTACATTTCATTCAACAACGTCATTTCATGTGTAAGCGAGCTCAATGTTGACTGGCCAGCTACCATGCGCACTTCAGTAACAACAAGCAAATTCATTGAATTGATATCCCCCGCCAAATAATTTTTGTTAATTTGGGTGCAAATCCCATGATATATGGTATAATCCTAAAATAACAAGTTTCAATGAAATCTGCCAAAGCACTTGCAAGATATGGTTCTGGACAGCTGTAAGCTTATAGTAAAAAGCATTTTTTCAAGATACAAAGGACCATAACTCCGTTATTAACAAATGGTGTACAATGCCATTTGGCGTGCATCATCCTCTTATCCATATATATATACTCATACCAAGTTTCAATGAAATCCGCCAAAGCACTTCCAAGATATGGCTCCGGACACAAAAGTGCCGGACGGCCAGCAGGACGGACAGCCGGACGGACAACGCCAAAACAATATCCCTCCGCCTCCGGCGGGGGATAATAAGGTCAAGCGATGTCTCGTATACAGGTGCAGACCGGTTTTTGTTCACTGTTCAAATTGCGAACACGTACTTTCATTGAAACAAAGAGAACAAGAGATGTGTTTGTCAGAAACACAATGCCCCCAAATGCGCAGCTTCGAAATTATTATTTATTTATTTTTTATTTTTTTACCTTTGACCTTGAAGGATGACCTTGACCTTTCACCAATTAAAAATGTGCAGCTCCATGAGACACATGCATGCCAAATATAAAGTTGCTATCTTCAGTATTGCAAAAGTTATGACAAAACTTTAATATTGGTTTAAGTTTTGGATAGACAGACAGAGTGACAGACAGACAGACAGACAGAAAGGCCAAAAACAATATACCCCCTTTTTAAAAAAAGGGGGCATAAAAATAAAAAAAAAAAACAATCCGGGTTTAAATGGCGGCTGTATATAATGAAATTTAACAAGATTTTAGCATTTTCGCCATCAGATTTTTTTCCGACCAAAAAAATCGTTAGGGTCGAGGGAAAAAATAGGGTCGATCGGGTTCCCTGAACGAAGATTATTTTTTGTTTGGCCTTATCCTTTCCATGCACCCTATAAAAACACGACGATGTTTCAACACACTTTTCTCGCTGACATTTTTATGTTTAAATTTGAAACAGTATATTCTGTATCGAATTCCTTGAAATCGTTGTCAACTTAGGCTACATCACAAAACCCGATGTTCAAAATATTGGTGTACTGTGACCTAACCTATATTGGGTCAGTTTTCCAATATGGTGGATAGAGAGTAAGAAAGAAAAACGAAGTCAATAAAAAAGCAATTATTACATGTACTTGCTTTAATGGTTCCATTTGGATGAATTTGTGGTTTAGACAGGTAAACTTTGATAAGTTCTTCCGGTTTCAGTGTTCCTTAACCCTTGCATTGTTGATTAAATTTTGCACCCATGGACAAGAGACGGCACATTGAAACTCTCAGTAACCCTTTGGGTTATAGTTATACAGCTGAGAGTTGAATTATTGCAACTAATCGGCGATGGGGAGGTCTGAGCCGTCTAAAAACAAGGGATATGCTCTGTGTGCCTAAGTTCGATCACGTTAAACTTTGTCTCTGCGCATGCTCAACATCAATAACGATTTTTGAAAACTTGCTATGGATTTAGACAGAGTATTCAAAACTGTATCTAAAACTGCCAAAAAATGGAAATATTAACAAACAAAACGGTCGTTAACGGTTGAAAACTATTCCTTATCCCACGTGATCTACGTCACTGAAAAGTACTCCTATGTTTGATCAGCTGTCTTCATGACGTCACAAATGGGGGCTCACATGGGGTAGATAAATAGTTATTTGCTCACACGAATACTTAAGCTCGAAGCGAGAAATTCTAATGCTATTTTTTTTAGAAAAGAAAGGTTAATCATACATTTGAAGATTTCCTAATGTGTGTCTTAAATATTTATTAAAATTAACAAACAACTAACAATTAAGAAGGTAACAGAAAAGAACATTAAACACTCATAAACACACATTTGTACAATTACCAAACATATTTACATTAGACCTAAAAACTAACATGTCTGTTTCCAGTAACGGGCTCAAAAAATGAGGGTCGGTTGGTCGGGATTTTAAATGTTCGGAATTATTTGATGCTCGTACTTATTTCGTACCAACATGTTTTAAATGATTTAAATGAAAGTTATGCACAAACCATTTCAATATATTACAGATAATGACCTTATTGAGATAATCAAGTACTGTTTCACACTTGAGGTTACGATTTCATTTAATAAAACATGGAAACGTTAACATAAAAAGAACGCGAAACTGTTAAACTTCGCATCGCGGGAACGATCGGTTTTGATTAATATTTCAGTCTCGACTTATGAGGTCGTCGTTTTTTTTTAATGAAATTCAACCAAGATCTATCGATTCCCGCCGTAATATTGTTGTTTAGAAAACTTGTTGATTAATGACAAACAAAACATCGTCTTTTAATTGATACTGACCAATTAATATAATCACAGTTTGCAACATTGTTTTTATCTTGATAATTTAATCCAAAGTTTTCGTGTTAGCAGGTGGTTTTTTATACTGAACAATGCCATTATTAAAAGAAGCGCACAAATTTGCAATCTGTGTGCAGGGCTCACGCTGGGCTCAAATTTTAGGGAGAAGTGACTTCTCCCTGGAAACTGATTTAGGGAGAAGTGAGGAGACTTTAGGGAGAAGTTGAGAGACTTGGACACAAGGGTTTGCGTGTAGGGCGTTACAACACACATATATGTGTATCACATTATTGCAGTATACCACTGTAGTACACATAATAATATTTCTTTTGTGTATCTTAATATTTCTAGCAGATCTAATGAACCAAGTAATAATAGACACAACAGATAAATAACCATAATTTTACTAGCTCTGTATTCAATCCATTTTGATGTAAATATATATGATATTATAAAGACTAAAGTATTTTAAAGATAATATGTTTATGAAGCTGTAGGCAATTAATGCCGATGTAAATTTTTCATTCTAAAATACTGCATGTACTGAGTTGCGCATCTATATTTAGTTACAGCACATTGTCTTTGTTAACACGCACGCTTTCCACGCTTTTAAAGCGTGGAGTTTGACAGACGTCAGCAACAATTTAGCGCTCTTATTAAAACACGTGTTTTTCATGGCATACATGTATAG
>VMBQ01009366.1:10518-21576 GCA_007657795.1 Dreissena rostriformis
TTTTTTTTTTAGCAGTCACATAAACAACCAAGCAATGTAATATGGAATTTTTACAACCATTATTGCTGCTTCTTCCTGTATTTGCGCGATGATTATCTAAAATATTAACTCCGTGACGCTATATTCTCAAATCTTTTTCTATAAAGAAGGAATGTAGTTGACAATTGTTAATAGTTTTATTTGATCGTTCGTCAAAAAGTTGTAACTCTGTTACTCTTGTATCTTCAATGCAATTGAGTAATTAAATAGTAATTAAATTGAATGCGTTTTAATTCCCTTTTATTATTGTTTAATTTGAGTTACAATGCTATGACGTTAAATTTTATTTACACTTAAATGTATTATGAATATTGCTGGGCCAAGTGTGAGGTTGAGCGCTCTATAACCAGGTTTAAACCCCCAATGCGTTGCATTGACCGTTCCAAGGCGGTGACCCCAGCTTTATTCTTATTTGTGTTTATGTTGTTTTGTATTGTGATGTATTGTGCTGTTTTGTACTGTTTCGGCAATCGGTCACTTGTCATAAATAAAGGACCAACTAATTGTTTGTAATAATATTTCAATACTGCTCCAGCAGCTGGAGTTTCACTTCTTTATATTGTCAGACAATAAAAGTGTTACCGGTTTTCTAACATAATTTTAAAAAAATATAGTAACAAGTAGAAATACAATATACCGTTATAGTGTATGTAAACATAACAGTCATATTAAACGTTTAGTTGTTCAGTGTGTATTGTTCGTAGTTATGTACTGAATCTTTAAATGTATATTAACGTGTGTTAGTAAAGGCGATTCGTTTCTTAGACCTGATACGTTTAACATGTAAATAGAATTATATGAACATTCCTTTTGTCGCCTTGTCGGTGTGAATTCGAATATATAAACAACTAACTACAATTCAGATTAGACTAGCTGTAGTATACACGTTTAGTTTATGAAAGGCATCTTAGGAAACCATTTCATTTGTATTTGTTTTGTTACGGATAAGATCGGATCGCTTGGACAATGCACTTGGACACTTCACTGTAAGTTAACATCCGTGAAACAGGTTGTTTTCATATATGTTTTATTATGTAGCGCATTCGACATTCTCCGGATATTATCGTTAACCGTTATCGATTATAAATCGCGATTTTTAATCAAAGAAGTTAGGATTTGCGTAATGCGGCATTTTTAATAGTATATGTTGTTGGCAATGTTCAAATTGTTTTGCATTGAATACAACTAGCTTGTTAAAAGCCATGTGTATGATTTTATGACAATATAATCGGGCGTTTTCCATTGAAACACTTACGTCAATATACACGTACCAGAGTCACATGAAGACAAACTGGATAACTATCTGTCACTGTTTTATACGACCTGCCAGATAACAAAACTTGATATTTCCATCTGTGTTACAGACACTTCACTGTCGTAATCAATAACTGCGCCCTTAAGGTACAATACTTTCATAAAGGTTTCAATTCTACCGCCGATTTTCTTGCGCCCAGGAAAAGTGTTTCTCGACATACAATATTGGAGAAATTTCTCGCCGGTATTTAATGAATTAAACCTTATATAGCTTTAATAGAAATTACACTTAAACCAATGCTTTTTTCTTAGTATTGGAGGTGAACAACTATCCAATGTTACTTGCAATGTGGAGTGCAGAATTTGGCATTCGTCAAAAACATTAACAACTTAAAATAATATGTCTGTTTCATTATGTTCAACATCGACACACAGTCCAGAAATTTCAGGAGTGGCTAAATTTTCCTTCACCTTCAAAATGAAGCAATGGATGTATTTACAGGCCATGTTTACCCCCATTGAATCGAACGCTGACGATACATGTTCCAGAAAAACAAATGCAATATTGCCGACACGCTAAATAGAGCTGTGAAACTGCTTTAATCCGTATAGTTGATTATAGTAAAACATGAATGCTGCTGTTTTTATAACAATGTTTCGTATTTTAAATATGCATATTGTTTACAATACGTCGGAATTGAAATTGATGTTATAGCAGTCATGTATTAACCTTCTATTAATGATGATAGCAACAACGCTAATACTTCCATCGTTTGAAAAGTCTGCATGGTGATATGTATTTAATGATGACTTCTTACTAAGCCATGAACTTCCATATATACACATGTTAAGCTACCAATCTTGTGTTTGAGATAAAATGCGAACAATCTGTAATTCAGACATATTTGTTAATTATGTTTACTGTTTTGGTTCAGTACAGTCATCCTATCTTCTGGTTTTATTTCAAAGGCAGAATATAGGAAGTGATGAACACGTTTTTGTTTTTAATATAGCAAATAAGAGTTGTGGACCAAATATCAAAGAACACAGCCCGCGTGTTATTTTCTTTATGCATCATCCAGACATGTTTGGTTTAGCTGCATACGTTGACCGACAAAATTTATCCCATTATCAGACGTGCATTGACGGTATAACACCCCATGGAATAAACTAGCCTCTATCCCACATTGTTGAATAAACCTGTCGCGTGCTATTTTGAGATCATTTGTGGGTTTTTCCAAAAAATGGAGAATCAGCGTTTGTCAACTGCGGAAGAACACAGTCGTCGAAAAATGCGATATTTGAACATTATTAATGTAAAAATGGAAGAAATAATAGGATAAATAGAATATTATGTGAGTTTTGGATAAAGTTAAAGTTTATTATGCTCGGCTCGAACCATGTAGCGATTGGCAAGCCTCGCGCTACCATGGTTCTTAGCCTCGAATGATAAACTTGATCTTTATCCAACACTCACATAATATTCTCTATATAAGCATCGGAAGAGTACAATCGTAACTATTGTAAATAACGTAGCTGTTAAATAATTTATGTTCAAAGCTAATTGATGTGTAATTCTCATCCCATTAGTATGGACGGACGAACGGACGTGGGCACACCTATATGCGCCACTCCCACCTTTCATTTAATTGGGAAAGATACAATGTGCAACAACTTTATTATTTGCAGTCACTTTTTGTTTGGAGTGTTAAATTAAATAACTTATAATTAAGAAAGTGGCATCTTCCACCTTCACTATATCTAATGTATAAAATAACACTTCTTAGACCAAATGTTAATATCACCTGCCACACTTCGTCAGTGAAACATTTGTTTCTAGTATGTGACAGGTTTTTTATCTGAGAATTCATCATGCTTTCCTTAGCAATTATTACTTACTAAAACATGTCGTCATCGATAAGTTGGCAAATAGAATGGTTCACAAAATGAAATGGCTAAATCAGGATGTTTCTGGGTCTCTTCGCGACGGTCTTGGACCATAAAGTGAATACTTTCAACGTTTTTTGCGAACTTCTGGTCCTTATGAGTCTGGTCGAAATCGAACATTCTTCGGCAACCGAATTTTAACAGGTTAGCAAAATATGGCAAATCGCTCGTCATGTTCTGACTTCCAACTCAATTGCCTCGGCATTTTGGAAAGCGTTCTACGTGGCCTCTCTATTCTTTGAACACCTCGAGCCTATCTTGCAGAATGACAGCAGAGCCCTCCACGAATATGAGGAGTGAACTATATCTGTCTGAGAAAGAATGTAACAAATCAATCAATCAGTATATGTTTAGTATTTAACTCCAACACATTTATATTTCTAAATACCTTTAGAAACATCATTTTATAAATGCGGGTGATATATTCCATAAGTTAATAAGGATTGTAAACATAAAATTATTTGTAAACTAAACTGGAATACCGATATTAAGCTTAGAATTTAGAATTTTGCGAATGTATAACCACGATCATGTTATTAAAAGCCTTGCTTTAAATTGTTCCTAGTCATTGCAAGATTACGGTCATTGACATCCTAAACTCAGGAACAAGTCCTAATGTATCGAACTAATTGTGAAATATAAATTCCATAAGAAAGACCTTTCGGAAAATTACCATCCAGGAGAGGGAATTCACAATATAAAGAAGTGAAATCAAAATATCGAAATTAAAATCATTGTGTTTGTCATATTGATGTGTTTTCACTTTATTGTCAGCTATAGTAAGATATAAGTCAAGAAAATGCAACATCGGTAAATGTTGAAAACGACCTATTTATGAAATTCTCTAAGGTATATATGTTGGCAATTCAGTTCAAATTAATGAGTATCTATGTTTAAACTATAATCTATATATGTACTAGATATGTTAGAACACTGAACTTATTAAATTTTATGAGTTTCGGAGAAAGTAAGCATAATGTCGCGTTCAAAGCAATACAATAATAGATCAGCAATAAGCGGTGTTCGGTTAGTACCCAAAGACACACAACCGTTTTTACACATTTAACAATGTATTTAACAAAAAGGTCATCAAGAAGAAATTTGAGGGCTGAACACAAGTCTAAACATGTCGAAATAATATATGTATCTATAATTTGATTGGTAAAGAAAGAAGTTGAAGATGGGCATTTTTCTGAAGCGAATGTATGTTCAGTCAACAAACTAAGTTTATTTTTTATACGACTGTGTGATTATGTTGTTTATGATGAAGAAAAGTGATAGGAACTTACGCGGGACATCTTTTAATCTTTGTTTTCCTTTGACTCGATGACAAGTTTACGGACTATTTTTGTAAATCTTAAATGGATTTGCTCAAAGTATGGTAAAATGACGATTTTCAAAAAGAATGAATGCATTATGTACAAACAAGCGAAGAAACGCTATTGAATCCGAAACATGTTTAAATATTGGTTAATTTACAGATTATCATTATTCGAAATCGACAAAATAATAAAGCGTTTGTAGCGCTTTTCCTCTTTTTTTGGAAAAAAAAGGCGAGTAGTATTATGTTTCGCTCAAAAAACATAAATGGCTGCATGGGGCAGTGGTAGCGCATTGCGTTTGCTACCAGAGGACCCGAGTTCGAATTTTGTTTTATTCATCTGTTTGTCTTGTTATTATTATTAGTAAAGACAATTGAAACATTATAGATTTGTTACTAAAGATGACATTTCAAAAATACAATAATATGTGAAAATGACGCTTTAAATACAGTAGTTAGTTATGGGGGTTTTAATAACACTCAGAAAAGCAGTCCAAAACTGATTATTGATTTGTGGTACACGACACTGAATTTGATATGAAACTACTTTTGAAGGGATTTGTATGAAGTTACGAAACCCAGAAAAAGGGAGTATAATTTCATGTCATTTTATTTTATTTAATTATATTTAATGTTATTTTAGTTATGTTAATTTACTGTATAGCCCTATATTTCATCGTATTGTTCGCTAGCTTGGTACCTGATCGTTAATTTACTATACAGTTGTGGCTTGTAACTCAGTCTTAGCTTACGGTGCTAAAAAACATAATCCACTAATAAACGAAAATATCGAAAATAATTATGACTAAACGTAGCACACATTGCAAATAACTAAACATCTATGACAACCGAATATAAAGATTAGATCGATCACCATTATGAGGTTTAAAATGAGAAATGAAACAAAATTTAACCATCAACTCTCTTTCCTCAATGACAACTTGTATTAGAATCATTTTCATTTACATTTTAGGATATTACAGTAACATAAACATTCAAGTATGTCATTTGGATCTTTTACACCCAATATTGATGCTTCTTCCTGTAGGTGCGCGATGATGATCTGAAATATTAACTATATGATGCTATATTCCTCAATCTTTTGGTAAAAAGAAGGGATGTAGTTGATGCATGTTCGTAATTTCATTTCATCGTGCCTCAAACAGTTGTAACTCTGTTGCTCTGGTCTTACCATTGAGTAATTAAATAGTAATGAAATTGAATGCGTTTTAATTCCCTTTTATTACTGTATAATTTGAGATGTAATGCTATGAGGTTCAATTTTTTTACACTTATATGTTTCATGAATATTGTGAGGCTGAGCGCTCTATAACCGGTTTAAACCCACAGTGCTTAGCATTTACCGTTCCAAGGCGGTGACCCCAGCTTTATTCTACTATGTATATATGTTGTTTCGTTTTGTGCCGTACTGTACCGTTTTGGCAATTGGTTTCTTGTCATAAATAACGGACCACGAAGGTGTGTATGATAGAAATGCAATACTGCTGCAGCTTCTGGAGTTTCACTTCTTTCTATTGTATGCAATACGGTTAATTATCAATATAAAAGAATATTTTCTTTCATTTGCTGTTCTTCCTTTCATTAATCTTAATTAAATTTAAAAATCACCACATTATATTTTGCAAACGTTTGTGTCGAATGCTAACCATTCTGACCAAAACACGATTTACTTAATCTGGTCCGAGCGATTTATTGTATTGGTTTTGGTTTTTCAAATTATGCATGACACACACACACACACACACACACACACACACACACACACACACACACACACACACACACACACACACACACACACACACACACACACACACACACACACACACACACACACACACACACACACACACACACACACACACACACACACACACACACACACACACACACACACACACACACACACACACACACACACACACACACACACACACACACACACACACACACACACACACACACACACACACACACACACACACACACACACACACACACACACACACACACACACACACACACACACACACACACACACACACACACACACACACACACACACACACACACACACACACACACACACACACACANACACACACACACACACACACACACACACACACACACACACACACACACACACAATCCAAAATATGTATTGAATTCGTACTCAGTTTAATGTTAATAAAAGTACGGTAGGCTGGTTTTGTAAAAAAAAAATAGTGAAAGAAAAAAATGTTATGATATGTTTTATTAACGATACCATAACTTAGATCTAAGGCGGACGTCAATATTTTTTATTAATCGAATTCATTGAACTATTTTGATAACATACTTGTGATATCGATAGCCAATCTAATTTGTGATTGAAGATATACAGAGATTGGTACCTGGATGTTCTCATTCCCTTATGAAGCCTTAACATAATTA
Organism: Dreissena rostriformis; assembly: GCA_007657795.1. Lineage (NCBI taxonomy): Eukaryota > Metazoa > Mollusca > Bivalvia > Myida > Dreissenidae > Dreissena > Dreissena rostriformis. The sequence continues at coordinate 17,537 of VMBQ01009366.1, forward strand.
CAATGTTAATTATAATATTTTAAAAATATAAACTCGCTTTTGTAGGGTTAACCTTAGATTAGACCGCATACTTTGACCACATTTTTATTCTTATATTACAGTTTTCAGATGTGCATTGAATTATCGGGATGACAGATATATATGTCGTAAACTTTGCATAATAAAAGGTCCTGACCCTAACAGGACTTGGCATCGTTCACTGACCCGGAACTTCAAACCCCTTACGACGTGCACGTGTCAGGGTCAGGTCATGTGTTGGTCGCTGGATATAGTTCCAAGATAATCATTCAACTCAACAGCAAAGGGACTAAGAATTTCGCTAATGTAGTTTCACTGAAGGACGGAAATAATTTTTTGTCTGTTTGTATGTCAAAACGAGCTGGTTCTATACTGTCGGGAAGATGCGACACGTTTGACTTGCTTAAATATGTAACTTTAATAAGTGGATAAGTTGATACCGAAAATATGTAGATTTTGACATTCACATGATACCAACTTCAATTATAAATAAGCATATCGTTGTCGTTTTACTGCATAATTATTAAATTACTTGAGCATTCGAATTTGAACCCCAAATTGTTCGGTATTTGCTTATAATTCAAAAATATATATATAAACAAGGACCTTTACAGTTATATAAGAATAGAAATCACATATACATCAACGTAAATTTGTCTACGTTGTCAATAATAAAATCAAGTATAATTGAAACATTGACAAATGTAAAAAACATTAAAATGCTTGCAATAAGTTAAAAGCGTATTTGTAATTATCGAATGATGTCTTTAAACAATTGAAATAATTTAATTATACAAACTTTATTCGGTTGTTTTAATAAATTTTAATCAAATAACATCAAACATATAAAGTCTAAGAATACATATATTTTCATGTACGCATACTTTTTCGCTTTATTATTTATTGCTCTGAGCATATCCACAGTTTCAGGTGTTTTTTTTATCGTTGTACATATTCGAACACATTAAAGCCTATGTGGACGCACGCTTTATCATAAGGCATGTATGATGTGTGCAAGATAACGAAAATATTTACGATTGGCTTTTACGTTAAAACCTTGATAAAGTAACAGATAACCATGGACACAAATTAAGTTCACAATGTAAATCAACTAATCAAGTTAAAGCGAACGGCGATTTAAAAACGATTAAATCGGTCAATATACTTTTAATCACCACGCGGCCTCAGCGTCACAGACTATTTGCTAGTAAATATAAACTGTACTCAACGTGTACATGATTAAGTATATTGAAATATTGATTTGAAACAACTTTTCATATCCCGCCGTCATACATCTTTCATTCAAATTAAATGGTCATACAGTTAATAATAAACAGTGCAATTCAGAAAATCCCACATACCGGTAAACTAAATTAATGTTTCATCAAGAATAAGTAAGTGTTGTTCGTGAATCATAAATCAATAATATAAATAAACTTTCTGATTTAAATAGAAGCAATGCAACACATCTGGTAAATCTCCCCACAAACTGCATGCAAAACCTTCTCACGCAGTGATAATACTAATCCACAAGCAAACACCCCGTGGTTCAACAAAGACTGTCATGAAGCAAAACAAGAATTCAAAAATGCACGTTACGCATTTAACCGCAATAAATCAAACGAAAACAGAGTATATTTTTGGAAACTGAGAACTATTTATAGCAAAATAAGAAAATATGCAAAAACTAAGTATTAAATAAACCAAAGTATTAAACTTGAAAATATCGCAAAATCACAACCTAGACAAGTTTTCTAATCTGTAACAAAACTATATTATATCGAGAATAAACAATTTAGAAACAACTGAACTATTTAAACACTTCAATTCCCTTCTTGGAGAAACTCATTCTACACATATGCACACTCATGAAGAAAATACTGAAAATTATGCAACAAACCATCATAATTTAGATTGCGAAATAACTGTAAACGAAATACACAAGGTAGTTTTTAAACAAAAGAATAATTAAGTGTGTGGACCTGATGAAATATCAACAGAATTCATACAAAGTGCGTTTGATACCATATCACCTTACCTACCTACACAAACCATATAACAACCTATTTCACAACGCTGTTACCCTGAATGACGAATATGTAGGTATCGGCCTAAACTTAGTCGTTTTGAATAGCATCTTAGTTAACAGCCTTTGATTACTGAAACCATCATAAGATAATTTATATATTTTATTTACCATTCCTCTTTCATGATCATGTATGTTTTTAGATTGAGTAAATTAAATGTTGACATTAAAATCGTTTAAACTTACTTTAACCATATAAGTTCCGCGAAACATATCACGTTAGCTAGTTAGGGTTCGCGAAAAGATTCGTGATACTTCTTACTTGTTGCGATATATTTCACTGGATATTAAGTTACCGTTCACGAAAATATTTTTGTCACAAATTGTATTTGTTAACTAAATGACCTAGAAGTGTTTATAAGTGACATAAGTTTCATTTTCGTTTAACGCGAACCTTAACATAATTATATCCCTGTAACTAAATTATTATCTGTTAACATAAATCGTAACACGTTAGTTTTTCCTGTTACCAATATATATTGCTAACGCGAACTTTAACACGATAATATTCCGTTTACTAGTAAAGTATCTGTTAACGTAAATCATAACACGTTAATGTTCCTGTTTCCACTTAAGTTTGTCTGAGGCGTTCCTTAATATCTTGCTAACGGGAACCTTAACAAGATAATATTCCTGTAACTAGACAATTATCTGCTATACTAAATCGAAAAACGTTAATTTTACTGTTACCACTTCATTTATCTATAAAAAGATTTCATTTTCGAAGAATCACGACTCATTTTGTCAAATAGAGTATTATTGACAATAGCTATGGATTTATGAATTTAATTTTCCACTTGACCGCCCAATGTATTTTTATTAGTCTTCAATGACTGTGCACTCCCTCTGGTCCAGGGGAAAAAACTATCATAAAACTTCCACACCCCAATTATCTCCCTTATACCACTTTCAGTTCTATTACCCCTGTTAGCATTCCCAAGCCTACACTTCCAAAATCTCTTCTTTTAACCCCCAGGGTGGCAACTTTAGTTGTATCCATTATTAAATGCACGTAGTGTTGTACATAATGTATATAAGTTACTTTCATGTATTAACTTAATTGTTTGTCTCCTTTTTAACTGTACAGTACATTGTTTTACTGTCTAATTGTTATGTGGCCCTATTAAGGTTACCGTTTGGCGACAAATTATTCATTACCCATATCCTGTAAGTATAATTGTTAACTCACCCCAGGAAACGCGATACCGTGTGAGTAGCGTAATACCTTCGGAGCAGCATTGTGTATTTCTGCATGAGCTTACATAGGGTAAGTAAATTCGAAAAAAATAAAAAATGTCAAAGTCCAATTTGAAACAAATGTGTATTTACATTGATAACAAAGGTATTGGCCTGCACGTAGAAAAAATCCTGACAAATTTTCTTAAAACAATGAGCGAAACGTGGCTCCCTGAAGTACAAGATCGGGAAAAATGGGTCATTTTGATGCATTTAGGGGAGAAAAACTGCTTTAATTTGCAAACCACTACAATAATTAAAGGATTAATACAAACTTACACATGTCTGCCAAAACCTATCAGCAGGGTTTCTCCAGAAAACTATTTCTTGTGGAGAAATTTGCGTTTTTAATGACCATGTTGGGAAAACATGGATACCAAATGGAGAAGACTAGGAAACCTTATGTGAGCAGCGACTTTATAAATAAAATCGTGACAAAAAACCTTATTTCCAGCCATTTTGTTGCAATTTCTTTGCTTTGTAGAGGCCTATAGTAAGCGTATGTGGGCACATATGCATACGAATGTACTTTTAATGCCTTATATATTATCAATAGTGCCTTTTCAACATGCTCCAGTTTTATTTCTTTTTACCAACACTATTTTGGAAAATATAAAGAAAGACTTGACTGCTTTGTCACATAAATTAATTGGTTAGGTACATAGAATGATGTTTTTATAAGTGTATGTGGGGGCTGTAT
>VMBQ01009366.1:21828-34716 GCA_007657795.1 Dreissena rostriformis
GTTCAAATGTCATTTCATGAAAATAAATCGGGACGGACAGACGGACAAAAAATCAGGACAGACGTGACGTACTGGGACAGGGACGGACAGGACAAACTGATTCCTATATAGCCCCCAAACAGAGTTTGTGGGGGTATAATAATGTGTGTGTGTGGGGGGGGGGGCAACAATAGCATTGTGATACATTGTAATTTTAGCACAAACTGGCAAACGAGTTAGTAATGAAGATAAACCTATCAGCTTTACATATATATTGAAAGTTGACATAGTATAACCACATTATATATTAGACAAACGATTCAAGTTTCTGAAATGATGTTCGATGAAATGCAAAGAATATCATAAAATGTATTATGAAGCATTACAAGTACATTCGTATGCATATGTGCCCACATACACTTACCATATGCCTCTACAAAGCAAAGAAATTGCAACAAAATGGCTGGAAATAAGTTTTTTTTGTCACGAAAAAGAATTATAAAGTCGCTGCTCACATAAGGTTTCCTAGTCTTCTCCATTTGGTATCCATGTTTTCCCAACATGGTCATTAAAAACGCAAATTTCTCCACAAGAAATAGTTTTCTGGAGAAACCCTGCTGAGTGGTTATGGCAGATATATGTAAGTTTGTATAAATCCTTTAATTATTGTAGGGGCTTGAAATTAAAGCAGTTTTTCTCCTCTAAATGCATGAAAATGGCCTATTATTCCCGATCTTCAACTTCAGGTCGCCACATTTCGCTCATTTTTAAAGAAAATTCGTCAGGATTTTTTCTACATGTAGGCCAATACCTTTGTTATCAATGTTTATACACAGTTGTTTCAAATTGGACTTTGAAATTTTTTAATTTTTCGAATTTACTTACCCTATGTAAGCTCATGCAGAAATACACAATGCTGCTCCAATGGTATTACGCTACTCGCAAGGTATCGCGTTTCCTGGGGTGTAACTTTCGTTTTAAATATTGTCATAACGCCACCCTGGGGGTAATCTCTTCTTCATAGCCCAATCTCCTTCAAGGTTCCATACAGACAGGGTCTAATGTTGCAGCTATATTCCCTGTCTGCAAGAGTTCAACATTAGCTCAAACACACAAATATATTCTAAAATACAATTAAAATTAAATTATATAACATATTATATAACACATAAATGCATGTATACCTGCCAATTCTTGTATATCAGAGAGCTATTTAACTAAGCTATAGCCAAAAAAACTAAAAATTAATGTTCAATAATTTGTATATTTCCCCATTGTTTGTGTCTCTTTATACACCAAAATAACGCTAACTTTAAATTTACTCTAATCATTGATTACAAAAATAAGTCTAATTATGTTGGTAAATACATAGTAGCAATGTTGAACCACTTTGTGATCTGGTAAGTCCCTAAAATTCTTATAAAATTCATCAACTTTCGTAGCATGCGAGCTAAAAGGGAAGCATTCTGGGCACTACTCGAACAGTCTGATCCAGACATTGTCCTTGCCAGTGAGACCTGGTTGAACCCTAGCATCGCCGAAAGTGAAGTTCTGCCTGACAACTATAGATGTGTTAGCCGCCGTGATCGACCAAACAGCACAAATAGTGGAATGGCGATTATAGCAAGACAAGACATGGAAGCCACAGAAGTACTTAATAGCGAAACTTCAGAGTTTGATGCTGCATCTTTCAACACAACTACTTCGAAGAAGCCAATTATCATCGGCTGCCTTTACCGCCAAACAATAATACAGTGCAGACAACTAACCTCAGCAACGAGATCAAGAAACTGTACTCACTGTACAAGAATAACCCCATCTGGCTTGGTGGAGATGCAAACCTTCCTGATATAGACTGGTCGACAAACAACATCCAGGGTCACCAATACTCCATCCCCATCAATCAGACATTTATCGACACAATCAACGACATTGACTGTGAACAAATAGTAAACTTCTCCACTCGAAACGACAACACCCTTGATATCGTTTGCACCAACAGACCAACTTTGTTAGATAGATTCTCTCCCATTCCTGGTATATGTGACCATGACATAGTTCTTGTAGATTCCAACATCATACTTAGACGGCAGAAACCAGTCCAACGCCGCATCTATTTGTTCAAAAAGGCAAACATACCGGCCATGAATGAAGATCTCAGCTCATTTTCCCAACGTTTCACAGAAGAACATAACACAAGTACTCCAATCAACACCCTGTGGACAATGTTAAAAAATAAGTGCTCGAGTACCATCGAAGAGTTTGTACCTTCTAAGATGACATCAACCAGATTTAGCCAACCCTGGGCGAACCGGGTTGTCAGACGTCTGGCTAGAAGGAAGAAGAGAGCTTATAAAAAAAGCCAGGAAATCCAGAAACCAATCAGACTGGCACATCTACAGGAGCATTCAGAATCAGAACGAGCAGAAATGCCGTGAAGCCAGGAACGAGTATGTTCGAAACATGGTCAGCGAGCCTGGTACCAACAATAAGAAGCTCTACTCATATATAAAGAGCATAAAGAGCGACAGCTCGGGGGTAGCATCCCTTGAGAAAGATGGCACCAGCCAAACCGACCCAAGCGCCAAAGCCGAGATTCTCAAAAGCCAGTTCTCCTCCGTATTTACTGAAGAGGATGTTACAAACCTTCCTAACATGGGCCCAAGTCACCAAGAAGCAGCACCTCCACTGTAAATCCACGAGAAGGGCGTAAAGAAACTCCTTGAGAATCTCAACCCACACAAGGCTACAGGTCCTGATCAAATCTCCTCTAGATTTTTTAAGGAAATGGCCACAGCCATAACACCAATGCTGACCCTAATATTCCAAGCTTCTCACGACCAGAGCCAGATGCCAGAAGACTGAAAGAGCGCACTTGTCACACCGCTATTTAAGAAGGGAGACAAAAGTTACCCGTCCAATTATCGACCAATCTCGCTGACATCAATCTGCAGCAAAATTATCGAACACATTATCCATAGCCACGTGATAAGTTTCCTCGACGCTAACAATCCCCTCGCCGATCAACAGCATGGCTTCCGGAAGAAGAGATCCTGCGAGTCGCAACTCATCACCACTGTCCAGGAGCTCGCAGCAGGCCTGAACATCAATCAACAAATTGACGCAATACTGCTTGACTTCTCCAAGGCTTTTGACAAGGTCCCCCATCGACGTCTATCAGCCAAGCTCCACCACTACGGGATAAGGGGCAAGACTCTGGGATGGATCAAACGTTGCCTCGCACACCGACAACAACAGGTGGTACTCGACGGTAAGACATCTTCTCCAGCACAAGTGATATCAGGCGTCCCACAAGGTACAGTCCTAGGACCCCTCCTGTTCCTAGTCTACATCAATGACTTGCCATGTATAGTCTCCGCCACAGCACGCCTCTTCGCAGATGACTGCCTACTATACAGGACCATCGGCTCCACGGTGGACTGCAGTGCACTACAAGAGGATCTGGACCGCCTACAAGACTGGGAGCAGGACTTACAAATGATGTTCAACCCAGACAAGTGCGAGATGATTCGCATCACCAACAAGCGAAAAAAGATAGACAAGCCTTACTCAATCCATGGCCAAACACTGAAGCAGACGAAGAAGGCAAAGTACCTGGGCGTTACGATCGATAACACACTCTCCTGGAACAGCCATATCGACTCAACAGCAAAGGCGAACTCAACAGCTGCCTTTCTCCGCCGGAACTTATCAAACTACCCACGTAACATTAAAGCAACATGCTACAAGACACTGGTCAGACCCCAGCTCGAGTACGCGTCGTCAGTATGGGACCCAAACACAAAGGCAAACATCAGCAAACTCGAGAACTGCCGACGGAGAGCTGCCAGGTTCTGCACAGGCGATTATCACAATACCAGCAGCGTCACTGCTATGATGAGTCAACTGAGCTCGGACACCTTCGCATCCCGCCGCCAACATACCAAAGAAGTCATGATGTACAGAGTCATCAACAATCTGGTAGATATCCGAGCCCAGCACATACTGATCCCTACTGGAGTTAACACCAGTTTCCACGCCAACAGATACTTATAACCATTCACCAGCGTAAATTCCTACAATATCTCCTTCTTCCCCTCCGGAATCCGACTTTGGAACAGCCTACCAGAAAACAGGGTTGCCACCAACCTGATGAAATAAAATTCCCTGACTTTTCAGTGACTTTTCCCTGACCAAATCTTGGTTTTCACTGACTAATTTCGCGACATATTCGGCCTCCTCCTCCCCATACAGCCGACCAAATCCACCCATTTAATGTTTATTTTATTCTTTAACATAAAATATTTAATAAATAACAAAGCAGTACTACTTGTACACTAAACTATGCATGATGCAAGGCTATATAGTAAATACCACAAAACCAAAGATAAAAAAGTTATGCATGTACAACCACCACATAATATGATTATGTCTCAAAATCTATGAACAAAACATACTTCTATATGTAGGTGATGTTAGTTATGGCAATACAGTAGCAGCACAACACCTATGACACAAAAAACTGCCCATATACAATATCCATTACATACTATGATCATACGTTAACATCTAGACACAAGCATAGGTGAAAACATATTAGTATGGGTAATGGAAAATGTTAATAGAAATAAATCTATTTATAAATGTACATAACTGTTAGAATTTAGTACAATGATTATTTCAACTAGCCATGGTCTTTGGCAAACATTATTGTGCAACAAAAATAGATAAAATTACATTTTTGAACATGTTTTACACATGTTAATGTTTTATGTACATAGAAATAGTCAAAACATTTCATATAAAAAATATACTGTTGAATCTACTAAAACAAATGACACCTGAAGACTGCCACAGCCACTAAATAACTTAAGCATCAACCCAAAATTTTATTTTTTCCCTGACTTTTCACTGACTTTTCTGAAATTTCATTTTTCACTGACCATTTTGTTTTAAATTCCCTGACTTTTCACTACACTTGAAAAAAAATCAAATGTCCCTGACTTTTCAAGTAAAGTGGCAACCCTTGAAGGAGTTATGTCAGCCCCGTCCCTAGAGGTATTCCAGACAACGATGGGTACGCTGCATGAGTAACTCTGGAGCAAGATGTTTTAACCTGATTTTAACTGCACTGACGTTCCCTTCACTCATGTACAAATTCACAATTGTGCGACGATGCTCCAGAGGGGCCCAGCCCTTAATCCGGAAGAAGAAGAATACAATACATGAGTTTCTCTGCATGTACAAGACATTTGAAAACTTTTGGATGTGTCTATCATATTTTCATATAAAACTCCTTCCATTAAAAGTGCAACAATGTTCACGTTCTATATCATGAACCTTATATCAAGGGCGTCAGCCGAACATTTTTTCTATTTTAAAACGGATTGACCTACTTGTCTTCGCAAGCTTAGCAATTTCGGCCAATCAGCGCCATCGATTAAAAAAGCAATCGACCAATGGAACAACGGCTTTCTTAGCGATGTTTTATCTGCATAGATTTTTGTTGAGTTTATAAGCATTTATAACGTTTTTTTAACTGTTATACGTATAGTTTTTTTTTAATAAATAGATTTTTTCTTAAAGCACCGCACCAACACTGCAAAGTCTCCTTATGCATATATGGGTCAGCCCAGTAAAATCGGGCTGACCACATGGCTTTTAACTGCCTTTTACAGCAAAGTTTATATGTTTTAAAAGCAGCGTGCTCGGGCAATGGTTTTTAACCGAAGCTTCCGAGGATAAATAACCCCATATATATATCTTTCGGAATGCCGTCATAGTTTAGCGTGAACGATGGGGCTTTTGCCATACCTATCTGACCTCAATGTCCTCGACAATTGTTAAAACACCTTGTATTAACACCCTTGCAAACTGACAGAATAAACCTTGAAAGACACCACCGCTCTTCAGATACTCTTCCGTATGCAAGGTACATGTATTATCTCGTTAATTGATGGCAGCTCTAACCCAAACAGATACACGGACAAAGTTTGCACTAAAACAAAAATGCGACTTCGAACAAAAATATGTTTATGCCTCCGGTACGGTGGCAGTCGCACTGTCCGCCCTTTCGTTTCCAGAGTTTTTTTTCTAGACGCTTTCAAATATTTACCGGGTTTTTGTTTTTTGTGAGTAAGTCTATCTGCATGACTGACAGATCAAGTTCGAGTTTCGCACTTTTCCATTGAATTTTGGCGAAGTAAAGGGCCCTTGACTTAGAAATGTTCTCCAAAATAACAGTTTTCCGGACTGTTTTGCTTAACGTTTAAATGTTTTGTTTGAAGTTTCTTTCCATAAAAATCGAATATTCGAATCGGAATTTTGGATTCGAATATTGGGCCAATTTTCGAATATTCGATTATTCGTTCCAATCATTACTATCAAATGACCAAAGAAGTATTAAATGCTTTTACTTCAATATGAAGAAGTGAAACTCCAAAAGCTGCAGCAGTATTGCAGTTTTATCATACACACCTCTGTGGTCCTTTATTTATGGCAAGGAACAAATTGCCAAAACGGTACAGTACGGCACAAAACACAACAACATATACACATAGTAGAATAAAGCTGGGGTCACCGCCTTGGAACGGTCAATGCTAAGCATTGGGGGTTTAAACCAGTTAATGAGCGCTCAACCTCACACTTGGCCCAGCAATATTCATGATACATATAAGTGTAAATAAAATAAAAACCTCATAGCATTGCAACTCAAATCACAGAGCCCAAAAACAAGTTTTTCTTTTACAGAAATGATTCTGATGAACGTCTAAATCGCCATAATGCAAAAAAACTCACTGAAATCACACAAATAATAACAATTTCGCGAGTACTAATCGCATCATTTCTTGACACGCGATAGCGCGATGCCTCTGGTGTTAATCGATTGTTGACACAAACGAGCATGCCAAATGTATTTCATTTGCACAAGGCGCTTTTAAACAATAACATAATGAAACGTATGTCTTACAAACGAAACAGTTTTATCGTAAATAAAACTCGTTTTTTTTAGAAGTAATGCTATTTTAGTATGCATTGAATTATTTTTGATTACGTCATACATATGGCCTCTGGAGAAGTAACAAAGTTTTCCTAAGATTCTGACCTGGTTATCTAGTTTTTTAACGCACGTATTCCAGGTTTCAAACCAGCCGCGATATTGTAACGTTTAACAATCTGACAAAGCTCAATTTGTCTAAGGTTCAAACTTGGCCAATATATCTTCAAAATAACCATTCTGATCAAGATTCATCAAATTTGAGTCATAAAAGTGGCTTTTCAGTGGTAACAATGTTTTTCTAATATTTGACCATGTGACCTTGTTTCAGACCATACTTGACCCAGATTTACACTTGGCCTAGATATACCGGTAGTCATAATCCTGACCAAGTTTCATCAAAACTGGGAAAAACATGTGGCTTCTAGTGAGGTTACCAACTTACCAGATAAAAAAAAGTTGACACGCGACGCACAGAATACGATTTTCACAAGATCTCACCTTGAGCACTTCGTGCTTAATGGGTTTATTTCAATAGCAATATATATATTATTTTTTTTTAAACAAGATATAAATATTTAAATATATAAGGAACAAACTCAGTTAAAAAGTCAGCAACCTGAATAAAATAGATTGTATGATATCTACCCAAATAATGTAGTATTAAAAAAATCAATAACTAAATAACTAACAGTTCATGTACAACTAATTTGTTTGTACAGTAAGAAAATAAACGCTTAGAGATGTTAATTCTGCTTGAAACGTTTTTTTCTCCTAATCCTCATGTTTTATTAGCCTAAAGGCACACATTGAAGAATCAGAATTAGGCTTAAATACTATGTTTGTTTCCACTAACATCTTCAAACATTAGGATTAGTAAGAGCTTTTTCGCTAATCTTTTTTATAATACTCAAGTTATTTTCCAGTTAAAAAGTATATTTAAGAAATAATTCGTGAACGTTATAGTTTGTTGTCGAATAACCCACGGCCGGAAGTTTAGATGCTTAGCGATTAAATCACGAGTGCGAAGCACAAGTGATTTGAAACCACGCTCTAAACTTCCGGAAGTGGGTTATTCGACAACAAACTATAACGTACACGAATTATTTCGATTCTAACACGGTTTTTACAAAAGATGTATACAATGCATCTTATTTTTCTTGTGTTCTATTTTATGTAAAGTTCCGCCCATAAAAATAACTTTCGGCTTTTCTGTCAATCAGATCTCCGCCCTCAATAACAGTAGAACTGGATGGAAAAAACGTGTCATTTCTCCCGTTTGCTTAAATAAGAACAACAACAACTTTTGTAAACTTGGTTAATTTTACGCATTTGTTTTCATAACGTAGTATTTTGTCACGTGACTTGTATTCATAAAATACCTGATTATTACGCTGGTGAAAAATGTATCGGCATATTTTGTTTAGTTACAGCGCGTGCTTTCAGTGTATAAGCTCCGCCCATAATTATTGCAAAATAACCCATAGACGATTTTCTTCTTTGTTTTTATGAAATTTGGCACGGGCCGTGTTAGAATCAATGACAGAAAACTTCAAGATCTCGGTGCAATACGCTTCTTTATAATTATGTAGACGTTCATTTTCAGATAATATTACACTATGATCGAATGAAGAAGGAAAAGATCGAACACTCAACCTTTAATACCACGTAAAACGTGTATGGTCGGCATCGAAAATTAGGTTCAGTCCGGTTAATGGAAACAAACAACTTTGTAGTGTACGCCTTGTGTAGTTGATAGAAAACAGTTACAACGCCGAGCAATATTGCAAAGCAATATTTGAACATATAGTAAAACTGCGTTATATAAGTTAAGGCCGGTAGTCACGCATTTGACCATATCTTTCGTACGCACCAATTTCTTTGTTTCTATTAAACGGAGCAAGTAAGCTCTAGAATGACGTTGATATACTTACACGGTACTTATAATATTTACAACCTTCTGCATATTTTGCCTTTTGTTGATAAGTTGTTTTTGCTAATGATTGGTCACATAGAACTTACAATTTACTGGGCCTAAAAAGTAGGCGCCATCTGGGTCACCTTGCTTTACACGCACTATGTGTGTTGATGACTTAAACACGAAGTCATATTGCGCTGTAATTGGAAGAAAGCAAGCAGTTTACGTTTTCCAAACAAACTTTTCTATCACACATATGTTGTTTCTAGTTCGATTGATTCACCTTTAAAAAAAATGTGACGCCTTTTGTTTTCATTTCAGCACAGATATGAATACAATAAGAACGAAATATAGATATGCCTGTAGATCTTGTAACAACACATACAGCATAAACTTCAGGTTAAATGTCGACGTTAATGAGATGTAAACAGTCGTTAAACTGCTGGACTACTGACATCCTCAGTCGAGAGNTGTGAAACGTCCATTCGACAGGCTAAACTCTGGATTTGTAAAACGCCCGTTTGATAGACTAACATCCGGATTTGATAAACGTCCTTCTGATAGCGAAATCGATGAGGCAGATCAGATGAATGTAGATGAAGAAAAACGAGGTTTTGATAGGATAAACTATGGCTTCGTTAAACGACCATTCGACAGAATTCATTCTGGATTTGTCAAAAAGGACGCCGAATCCTTTGAAAACGTTGGTAACGACGATGTGATCAATGAGAAAACGTACTTTTACCGATTGAATATTGGGTTTATAAAACGCAATGACATGGTGTCAGGAACTGATGCAGCTTCCTGAGTTGATGATAAACGAGGCTTTGACAGGTTAAACAGCGGGTTCGTTAAGAAAGGTGTCATGCTTGAAGAGACGGGAGATTTCAGCGGTCTTGACAAACGATATTTTGACCGTTTAACCAATGTTTTTTTTAAGAAGAACGACGATGCAAGTATCGAGAGCGATGAATACGAAACCGATGTCGGAAAGCGTCGATTCGACACAATATCCAGTGGCTTCATAAAACGTTTGCAAGACAACACAAGCAGTTCAGACGACCACAAAGAAGACAAACAAAACTTCGACAAATTTAATTCAGGCTTCATTAAATGAAACGAACCATCGCGCTTGGTTGAACATGAATGCGCTGATACTTATCACCGTATATAACTTATTGTGCATTTAAGACAATCTTACATGAAGGTAAAATGTGTATCTGATGAAACGTTTTTATTCGGTCATACATCTTAATGTGTATTTTTTGAGTGTTATATGAAATTTTATACTGCTAACACTTATGACAATTAATATAAGATATTGAGCATTTTGGTAAATATGCTTTTAATTTGAAAGTGCCTTTATGATGAACTAAATTTAATAATTTAAAGGAACTCATCAAAATTGTAATTACCTCTTAAGTTCTATATCAAAAGAAATACATATGACATATATAGACACAACAAGTTGCACCTATTATGCATACGTCTTATTACTTGGATGCAAGCGTGTATCATCAGGTTCAGTTATCAAAAGCATTGTTTCAACATGCCGAAATTCTCTTCACTCTGTTTACGGTGGTCAACTGTTGTATCATCTTTTCCACACAAACTAATCATGTAGAAGACAATCAACGTGTCATGTCTAAAAACTGTAAAATCATAATTATTCTTGGGCATTTTTTCCTTTGATTTTGCTGGTTGACCGATCAACGAATTTAACACAAACACATCGGAAAATGACTCAAGTAATTTTTTTTCATAATCATCAAAAATCCACAAATTTTCGTAACTACGAAAAAGTCGTTTTGTGAAAAACCACTTTTATGCCGACTTATATAAATGCTTTTACAGTATCCTGATTTTGTCTAGCTATACTAACTTCGTGATTTCCTATGTTGTTAGCACATTGTAAACAATGATCAATTACTAATTGGTCACAATTACTTTAAAAGGCGTTCACGACACATCATAATACTGATTTGATATGCATCTATGCTGCATTTTAAAGTGGAAATCGGCTTTAGATTTGGTAACGTACTATGCTGTTTTTATTGTTCTTCAAAGAATGGACTCTACTGCATTATTTTAAACTACAAATAAAATATCGCATATTAAAAATGTCTTTGGTGTTTTTTGATCTCTAAAAATCGGGTTTCTATCAGCAAAGAGTATAATTTCTTTAAATATGTATGATCCAAATCATAATATGATGTACAAATTAAAAGTTTATTTGATTTACATTATGTACTCTTATTGACACGTTTTGTGGAAAATTTATACCTTATTCATCAATGCATTCAACAACGTTTCATCAGCGACACATCTTGTTACGTATTGATTTAAAGTTAATTACCGTTTTGATAATAAGTAATTCGTATTAAGAGGAATAAAGCATAATTTACGACAATATTGTTAGATTTCGTCTGAAGCAAATTGTTTAAGCATGATGTATGCTGAAAGTGTCTGATGTTGTATGGATAGTACGCGAGTGGCTATGTTTACACCTGAACAGTTAAGTTATTTGTGTTTCGACCTAAAAACATGTTATTATGTTTCACTCATAATTGGTGATTCGATTGTGTTGGTGACTCTGAACCTATACAAGGACTAATTGTGTGATTTATATTTAAATGGTTGATTATTTTAATAAAAAATCAGATTAAAAAAATAACATAAATTTGGATTGAAACTCAAATACTTGTATACATACATTATGTTGTTCATTCACGTTTTAGATTAACCAACAAGAAGACGAGAAAGAACAACGCAAACCTCTATACAAAACCATTTGCCTTTAGTGTCAATCTTTAGTGTAACATCAATTTACGTAATGATTCCGACCGGAAGACACTTAACGTTGTGTTCTACGTACATGTTTATTAATTGAATAATATGAGAACTTTTAAAGATTTTTTCCAATTGCACAGGGAAGCAAAATGAGTGCAGTTGATTCATGAAACCCAAACACAAAACGGCTTTGGATTATTATTTATATAATGGTTTGAAAACGCATTAACAATTAAGTTTCCATCATATTTTTAACTCATATAATTTGTACATGAACATAACAATTTAAATATTTATGCCATTATTACACTGTGTTTCAGTCTATGCGTCGAATAAGTGGAACATTCCAGAGACACATTCTTTAATCTTTTTTCGTTTAATTGGAGTAATTTTAATAAGTCACCTGAGGCCAAAGTGATCTGCCTGTTTAATATTCTTCTACTTTTTAAAACGTAGTTGAACAACCTAATCGCAGATGTTAAGTTCGCCCTGTACAATACAATATAATATAATTTATTATTAACCAACATCGATGTACAAACATAAGGCAATTGTTTTATGAATTGGTTAACGGATTTAAACAGAAATAAAACAGAAGGGAAGTGGGTTCACAAACACATCTCTCCCAAAAGTAAATTGTGTTTGATACAACGAAACTGACCGACCCGTTAAATAGGACAAAAAATTGTGAATTAAAGCTATCTAAGTAGATACAATATTGGTGGAAGAAGAAATATTTAACACGTCGGCGCATGAAACCTAACGCTATGAAAGTTACCGGTAGGTTGAATACACCCTAACATAAAATTTCAGGCCTTTACAACAAAATTCAAAGCCATTCGCAGGAATATACTTCCTTTACATGAAAACTAAAAACGGAAATTGTCGTCACTGATGAGCCTGTAAGGACTGCGCAGGCTATTCTAGGACGACACTTTATGCACATGTTTAAGCCCAGTTTTCACAGAACTGGGCTCAATTGAAACCTCATTTGAAGGACTGATTATCAACGCTTCCCAGCTTTTCGGAACGGCCATTATGTGGTTTTGATAACCGTCACAGATTCATGTAGCTCTATAAAAACAAGTTTGCTTGATAATTAATAATTAATTTTTGCATTTAAAAGAAATCCATTCAACATAACATAACGTTTCACTACTGGCTCTATCAATATAAAGAAGTGAAACTCCAGAAGCTGCAGCAG
>VMBQ01009367.1:3649-17447 GCA_007657795.1 Dreissena rostriformis
CAGAGCAGACGGAGAGGGGACACATGGCTTCTGCACTGACGGTGCGTGATTACAAAAATACTGGTTTTGGGGCGGCGATTTTTGGGGGATTTTACGTTTTATATAACGATGACTAGCCGAAATATTGGGGGGGGGGGCGGCCGCCCCCCCTGCCCCCCCATTACCTACGCCCCTGAAGACTCAAGCTACCATTACCGTATCAGTAGTGTGATAAAGTGGTTCTGGTGAAAAGCGATCTTTTTATTGCAGATCTATCAAGGTTCAAACATCAGTGGCCCACCCCTTTTCAGTGGGTTTGGGTTCTCAGGACCCTCCATCAACCCGGTCACATTCCTGTCATCGCAAGGCTTCTTCCTGCAGTTCACCACCAGCGGAGTGGAGGGGCGGGTGGGATTTCATGCAGAATACACCACAGGCAAGTAATGGTGGCAATGGTTTTGAAAACAGATCTGAAACTGGCATTCAGGGGTGTTATTCCTCCTTTTATTAGATCTCCTCCTTGAAACTGGTATTCAGGGGTGTTATTCCTTTTTCTTTTATCAGAACTCCTCCTTGAAACTGGCATTCAGGGGTGTCATTCCTCCTTGGTTCAGCATATTTTTTCCTGTTCAGTTTCAAGATACACAAATAGTTTTTTTTTAAGGTCTGTTTAATACTGAAGACTTTTGGTAAACCCATTAAGGGGTAAGGGTATTTTCCTCCCTCTAATGTTTACAAAATTACATTCCATCACATTTCTGCCATATTTTTGTTTTTTATTAAATGCATTTGTTTAAAAATTATTTTAAAAAACATTGACTTTAATAGCAGTTTCTTTTCTCTGTCTGTAGGTTGCCCGATGTTCGATGCCACCTCGGTGAAGGTTCAACCGCAGGCCCCCAGCTATCACTTTCCAGACATTGTGATAATAACGTGTGCCGAGGGATACTTCTTTGGCGGAGGATATGCAGGGGAGACAAATGCTACCATGAGTTGCCTGAGTGATGGGACTTGGGATGTCCAGAACTTACCATTCTGTGAACGTAAGAAATGATACATAGATAAATTTGTGTGAAATACACAACAATTTTATAAATATTTCAGTACACTAATTTTTTTATAAATATTAAATATTTTGTAACAAAGTATCCTTGGAAAAATACCGATTTTGTGTACTTTAATTTCATGGATGCAATAATCATTTAGTACGTATCTGTAGAATTCACTTGACACAATTGTTATTCTGTTAATGTCTATTTTTTTAATTTAGAAAACTTGTAACTATTCTCTTCAGGTGCCTATTGTGGCTTTGCACCCTCTGTTGCCAACGGTTACATAGAGCATGGTGACGGTGTACAGGGAGGCGACTCTGTAGTGTATGGCTGTGATCCTGGGTTCTCATTGGTTGGCGATAGCAACATCACCTGTTTGAGTGTGGGCAAATGGAGTGACTCGCCCAGCTGTGAGGGTAGGAGTTTTTTTATTTTTTTTATTTTTTATATTTATTTAATTGCGGTAAGTTAACCTACCATCACTTTCCCTGGGTAGGCTGGTTTACCAGTACTAAATTCCCCTACTTTTACCTGAAACTGAGAACTGCCCGAGCCATGAATCAGTGGTAGGGGAGAATCGCTATAGAAAGATTTGTGTGACAATTACCCATACAAGTAACCAGATCAAAGGTGGTCTTGATGAAACACTTTAAGAGGACAAATATCCTTATCCATAAATTAAGAAATTTCCATGACATATTACTCCACATAAAGACAGAGCAGAAAATAGAATACAATGAGTATGTGACAGTTAACCCAAAATATACAATAAACAGTTATTATTGGTAGTTATGCTTTTAAAATTCGTATTTTTTCAGCGCCAACATGTGAGCGTCTGTCCACCCTAATATCAGGGGCCGGAATTACCCTCATTAGAGGAGACGGATTGAAACATGGGTCTGTTGCTATGTTAACATGTCCACAGTACCAAGAGCTGATTGGTCCAGAGACCTTGTCATGTGACCAGGGAGCATGGAATACCTCTGTGCCCAGTTGTAGACGTAAGCTTTTCACTGTTTATAACAAGGCTGTCTCATTTTAACACTACTAAAAACTTTCTTTTTAATGTTAATATTTAATATTCAGTTAATGTCATTGAAACATTATTTGAGAGAAATATTCTAATTTTCAGTTGAGACTAAGTTTGAAATCAATAATTTTCATAGAAGTAAGTACAAGAAATAAACCACTGATGTTTGGAGCGTAGTAATGCAAAAGTGTAGAATGATGAAGATAATATTGTTCAAGTCTAACGACTAAAGCTATACAATAATCACATGGGATTGTTTTGAAGTAAAATTGAAGTCAATTTCCATTGCAAGTGTTCTAATTGCAGCCAAGCTGTGTGCAGTGCCCACGATTGTGAATGCAGACCTTAACTACACCGGGGTTGTAAACATGAGCATGACCATCCATGTGCAATGTCGTCATGGATACGGACTTGTCAATAGCGCTTCCTCGGGGACATTTCGGTGCGGAGTTGACACACCACTTGTTTGCTCCAGTAAGTGTTAGTCGTTAAATTTAATTTTGGTAAAAATGTTACGTGTTTGCAAGCATATTTGGGTTTTCAATCATTTCATTAAATTTAACCCTTTGCATGCTGGGAAATTTGTTGTCTGCTAAAATGTTGTCTGCTAAATTTCTAAAATTAGCATTTTCTTCGATTTTTTCCAAAGAATACTATCAGAATAGCAAACAGTTTGGATCCTGATGAGACGCCACGTTCTGTGGCGTCTCATCTGGATCCAAACTGTTTGCAAAGGCCTTCAAAATCCGGTTCCAGCACTCAAAGGGTTAATGAAAAGTATTAGCAACTGATAACAAGATGAATTGTTGTATTTTATTAATTGTCAAATATTTTAAGTAAATTTTTAGGTTTGTTCTAGTTGAAATAAACAACAAACATTATTGATGTTGCATGTTGTTACAAACTTGACACAGTGCTTTTCAACTCGTATGTTGTTTTTTTTTAAATGCAGTGAATAGCAGAAAGAATTCTTACAAAGTTTGGTGTCTAGTTTGCTTATTGAAACTGGTTCATTTCCTAAATCTTCATTATTTTATAAGCATATTTAAAAAAGTAGGACTGACCAATCAGCAAACAAATTAGTATTAATTAAGCGAGGGTAAAATATGCAATTTATCCAAATATTTGTTCTAAATTTAGTGTAAATTTTGCCACTCTTCTTAATAATATTAAAAATTATATGAAATAATATTTTTTCATGTAATCAATTTTTCAAAGCAAGTACTTTTGTGTTTGAAACAAAAACCAACAGTATCATTATGTTTATTGGTAGTTCATTTTTCTAGTGGGTTTTTAAATGGGCATGGTGGGATTTTTTTTATCATGAACCAAGATATGCTTATAAGTTCCTTACCAGTATAAGCAGAGCGGAAATTAGGTTTACTTTTTGTTTGTGTTTGTCTTTTTTTGTCCAGCATTTGGAATTTAGGGGGTCAGTTTTTATGTCTCCAAAGAGGCATTAAGTTTTGCACTTTTCTGTCCGTCTGCCACTGCATCCATATGTCGGTCCATACAAACATCCCAAAGCTTGAACTTTTGAACTCCCCTTTAACGACTGGATGGATCTCCCTCAAACTTTTACACTTGAATGACCTTAATATGTAGATGATCGTCAAGAAAGGAATCTGGGCTTCAACTAGTTTTGGCAGACTAATGGCCTTTTGTTTTCATTCACCAAAAAATCACTATTATCGAAATGTTTGTAAGTCCCTCTGTCTGTCCATCAGTGCAACTACTGTACTGTATTTGGTGATTTGTTAAAAAAAATAAAAAATGGTTCTCTTTCAAATGACTTCTTTGTCTTGAATTTCAGATATAAATGAATGCGTACGAAATACCCACAACTGTACGAATGCCACATGTTCGGATACAGACGGCAGTTACTCGTGTTCTTGCTTGGGGGGCTATATTCCAGTCAGTGGTAGCCAAACGCGTTGTCAAGGTAACCCTTAATTGTGTGGTGTTCTGAGAAAACTGGGCATTATTCTTGTGCGTAAATTGTCATCCCAGATTAGCCTATTTCCGCTTTTTTGGAATTTTTCGTTTAAATGATGTCTTTTCTTAGCGAAAATCCAGTTTAGGCGGAAAGTGTCGTCCCAGATTAGCCTGTGCGGACTTCACAGGCTAATATGGGATGACACTTTACGCACATGCATTTTGTCCAGTTTTCTCAGACACGACACAATTAACAAAATGCAAAAATAAACTTTTCTCGCAACTCTGTTTGTCAGATGGTGTTTGTCTAACAAGAAAAAATGTTATATACAAATGCTTTATTATTTTACCAATTTTCCAGCTGCTATCCTCCGAACATTCTTAATCACAACCTATTTCACATATAAACATTCTTAATCACAACCTATTTCACATATTAACATTCTTAATCACAACCTATTTCACATATAAACATTCTAAATCACAACCTTTTTGACATATAAACATTCTTAATCACAACTTATTTCACATATAGATATTCCTAATCACGACCTATTTCACATATAGATATTCCTAATCACAACATATTTCACTTACAAACAATCTTAATGCAGATCGCACAGGCCTGATCTGGGACCACACTTTATGCACATGCATTAAACCCCGTTTTCTCAGAGCAAGGCTAATATTTAATGTTATAACTATAAAGTGACACATTACATTTTGTGCTCAATGACATTGCAGATGTCGATGAATGTGCCACCCACAACGGCCTCTGTAACCACACCTGCAGCAACCTGGCCGGCTCCTACCAGTGCGCGTGCAGCGCAGGCTATCTGTTGTACACGTCCAAAAACTATAACGGTTTCCAGCTGCTATCCTCCGAGGACGGGACTAAAGCCTGGCACACATACCATATTAGCCATTCCTGTGTCCGTAAGTTCTGTGAAATAAAAGTTCTCAGCATTTACTGATGTATTATTTTTTCGACTGATTTGTCAGGGCTTTTTTTCCTTCTTAGAGAATGGCCTTTTTTCACAAATTAAATAAGTTTGCAACTCAAATTTTCACAATTGAAGGAAGTTTGCGACTCAAATTTTCACAATTTAAAAAAGTTTAAGACTCATTTTTTCACAATTTTGAATAGTTCACGACTCATTTTTTAACAATTTTGAAAAGTTTGCTTCTCATTTTTTTCACAAAATGAGGGGCTAAGGCCACTTCACAAAGATGGGGAAAAGAGCCCTGTTTGTTTATGGATCTTGACCTTGTTTCCAGTGAAACACATCCATTACCAATATTCTTTTCCTAAAGCTGTTAAAGATAATTTTGAGTGTTTTAATTCGTTAATGTCATTTGATTGATTAATAAATTGACATACTTTTTGTTAATAACATTATCAATGTTGAATGATGTCACATAGGTAAATGATGTTAAGATGGTATATACATGTTTTTCATTTAATTTTAGATGTACTGTTATTAAAAAGCATTTGATAAAAGATCTTACACTTGTCATATCATATCAAATATTTTATTAAAATTGTCAAGGATATTAATAAGTAAGCTTGCATAAAGCTGATTACAAAAAAGTTATGATAGAATTTGTTTTATAAATCATAATCATCATCTTAATCTTGGAAATGACTTTAGAGCAATACTTTAAACTTGTCATGGTAGAATCAAACTGATGCCATCGTGAATTCATTTCTAAAATTCATTCCTAAATACCTCTGAAGCAGCAAACTGTGCACATTTTCCAGCAAGACAATGCAATGCCAGCCAAGTGCTTGCAATCCGGGAGGGCAAGGCCATGACATCCCAGACGTCTTTTTACTACCAAGACAGGGTGGAATACATTTGCAACGTGGGATTTTTCGTCCAGGGGACCAATCAGAGCCTGGGAAACGTCACCTGTGGCGCTGATGGACAGTGGAGCAAAAGGCCAATATGTGAAGGTCAAAAGAAGTTTCAATTTAGGAAGTTTGCTGATTTTTGTTGAGACTGTTAGATAAACATTTCTGGTTAAATAAATAAACAATTTCTCTCTTATCATGACACTATACTATTTTAGTAGTGTTTGTTTTTTCACAATGCAAATAAGTGTCATTTACCGATAGGTTTTCATTCATTTCTTTCCCTAAAAGTTGTGTTATTTATATATTAAAAGCAATTATGTGTTATTAACATTTATCGATAGTTCATTTGGTCTTCCACTGACCATTTACTGACCGAGTTCTGACCTTAAAATTCTGCGATATGGATTTGAACGAGTAATTGTAACTGGGCCAAACTTTGTGTCAATGTGTTGTATGAACATGCAGAGAGTAGTCCAAAATTCGCAACACTGAACAGTGTTACATCCTATACGCTGTACACAGACACAATGATGTGGCCAATGTTCTGGGGGATTTCTCTCAAATCAGCCCATTAATATTCGAATATATTCATTCGGGTCTACTGGCAGGAAATTTCCACAACATTTTATAGGCTGTTGATAACGGTCATTTAATGTGAAAAGCTGGATTAAACAGCTACGCCTTATTTTATTTTTACCTCAAAGCATTACGATATAAAATAGATTTTAATTCAATAACCTTTTAACCACTCAATGTTTGTATGTAGCCCAGAGCACCAGAACAGTAATTTTCTGAGGCATAATGAAATGAAACCAAAATAAGTATCAGCTATACATCTCTTCATTACTAAAAAAGCTTTAGCATCATATAGACATAGCATCATATAGTTAAACATTCAGATCATCAATGTGCAATTCATGATGAATATGCAATAAGGTTGCAAAAGGACAAATTATAAAGCAAGTTGTGTATGTCTACAATGTATCTTTAGCTACTGATAAGACTGACACTGATAATTTAAGAGATTAGATTTATTTTAGATATGAGTAACTACACTTTTTATTGTTTTGGTGAAATACCATTATATGAACAGTAGCAGAATTCTTAACTTCACTTCCTTCCTTGAGAAAATAACTTCAAATGCATACGAGTCGCGCTCTGAGAAAACAGGGTTAAATGTATGTGCTTTAAGTGTCGTCCCAGATTAGCCTGTTCAGTCTGCACAGGCTAATCAGGGACGACACTTTACACCTGAGCTGGACTTTGGTCAAGAAGAGTCTTTCTTAAAATGAAAAAAAAAATTAAAACGCCAAGTGTCATCCCAGATTAGCCTGTTTGGACTGCACAGGCTAATCTGGGACAAGACTTAAGGAACATGCATTAAACCCCCTTTTCACAGAGTGAGGCTCAAATCTTTGTTTCAGATGCTTTTTGTATTGAAAATCATGGCCTGAATGTTAAGCCAGTTGGCGCAATCCCATACGGCACGACGTACGTATTGAAATGCACCATGCCAAACANCAGACAACATTTTAGCAGAAGACAAATTTCCCAGCATGCAAAGAGTTAATTTGTATAATACATATTTATCAAAATGATCTCTGGAATATGGACATTTATTTTTATGCTTTCCGGTGGTTTATAGAGAAAATCAGTGAATTAAAACTGATAATTCACTGTTTCAAACAGTGAAAATTAACAGTGAAAATTATTAATAATAAATATTCATTGTTTTACCGGAACAAAAATACAAAAATAATCATTTGTAAGCATAAAATAAAAAGAAAATTTGTTGGATTTGGTGGAATATTGATTTTAATTCACTTGTGATCATAACAAAAATATATTTTCTATGATCAATTGAAAATTTAAATCGATATTCCACCAAATCCAACAAATATCCTTTATATATATATATTATTTTTTTTTGTTAATGATTTTAAATTTCACATACCGTACTATATATGTATTATCACATACTGTAAATTTTTACATTCACTGTCTAAAATGTATGCTGAATATGACATTTAATCGGATAATTAGTCTACATTGAAACTAATTAATTGACATGCATACATTCATACATTGTTATTGTGATGTTTCAACACCCTTTTCAACTTTATAATGACAAAAAATCTGCAAAATTAATGTCTCTTTTTTTATCCTTGCTTGTTTATTTTTCCTCATTTTTGTATCCAGTAGGGATAAAAGTAAATTGACACAGAACAAGTTTCACTCTTTTCTTATACATTTTGCATTAATAGGCTTTTTCAAAGTTTGTTTTTACAAATTGACTACAATTTCTGTATGCTACTCAACGAAACAAGTGTATATTGACCTAAAAAAACTTCAAAATACAAATGAACAAATAAACAGGAAATGACGCCAATTTCAGCAGCATTTCTGTGCATTCCTGATTACAGTGGTTGACTGCGGACCTGTTCCCATACCAACCGGAATGAAGGCCGACTTTGCACCAACCTGCAATAACTATAACTGCCAAGTGATTTTTGAGTGTGAGCCGTATTACGAGCGTAAAGGCCGAAGCGCTCTCACCAATGGGAATCCATTTGTGGTCTGCAATGCAGACGGCTATTGGGACTTTGGTACTCTATACTGTCAAGGTAAAATGTTTGCAGAACTTTGAAAGATTTTTTAAACAATATATATCAGCTGCTGGTTGGAACAATAGCTTTTTGATAAGTAACTTACAGTGCACTTGGCCTTCTTCATGGTAAATATATATCCAGAGCACATACAGGTTTTATGATTATTTATCTCTCTGCATTGTCATTGTACTGCATGCTTTTTTTACATTCGTTCTAATTTGAACCTGCTGAGTGGTGGCACTATAATTCAGCAATTATTATTTATTGACTCTATGATAATAGATTTGTCATAAGATAATATAATAGGAACATGCTAATCATGCATATAAATTTCATTAGTTTAAAAGTAAACAAACTACATATATGTTATGAAAATATGCATATTTTGTTTTAATTTAATTAAAAACAAAAGACATTTCAATGAAATCTGTTAATTTTAATTTATTGCACAATTTACATTTATTGCTTCAAAAAAAAAGGATAATTATATGTGAATAATACAGTCATACGAGGTAGGAGGTATTTCAACAGCTTAGTATAAGTGTCCAGCAGAATTGATAAATAACATAAATCAATCATGAGCATTATTACAAAAAATTAAGGTCAATTTACCTCATTTTGTTTTATTGAATCAATACCCTTTTTTGCCCAAAATATTTGTGTCTACTGGCAACATAAATTTACTAAGTATTTAATGTAAACACTTAAAACATTCACACATAAATAAAAAAACAACACATCTATGTCTTATCCCAGATTGAATTTTTTCTATATTAAAAATCAGTGATTTTTTTTGCCTAAAAGTACAGCCTCTTACAGGCTGTTTCCCAATTGCAAAAAGTTACATTTTGTCCCCAAAAATCTGACCAAAAATCCCCCCCACCCCCAACTTTTCCAATAAACTCACTAATTCAGTTGTATTGAGTTTATTATACAGCCATATTCCACGGCACTTTATATCGGTAATATAAATTTAAAAATGCAGTTAAACATGCACTTAAAAACAATTGGAATACTGTTATAAATAATCATGCTTTATCACGCTATTTTTCCCAATCCAAAAGGCACAGGCTGTAAAATAAAAAGGAAAAAAAAATCACTGTTATTATCTTTTATTTCAGGCGGTCAGTGTGGTCAACCGGTCACTCCGTACAACGGCTACACAGAGCTGTCATCATGGAGACACGATGTGACCACAGTCCAAACCACAGAGATTGGCGCCGTGGCAACGTTCCACTGCAAGATGCCAGGTTACCAGCCAGAGCCAGTCTCCAACGCAACCTGCGTGAAAAATAGCATCATCAATCAAGCTGTCTGGAGCTATGAGGGTCCAGTAAAATGTGTTGGTGTGTGTAATAAGTGTTATAAGACCCAGTAAAATGTGTTGGTGTGTGTAATAAGTGTTATAAGNGTAATTATATATCCAGAGCACATACAGGTTTTATGATTATCTGTCTCTCTGCATTGTCATTGTACTGCATGCTTTTTTTACATTCGTTCTAATTTGAACCTGCTGAGTGTTATGATACGTGGCACTATAATTCAGCAATTATTATTTATTGACTCTATGATGATACATTTGTCATTAGATAATATAATAGGAACATGCTTATCATGCATAAACATATCATTTGTTTAAAAGTAAACAAACTACATATATATGAACATATGCATATTTTGTTTTAATTTAATTAAAAACAAAAGACATTTCAATGAAATCTGTTAATTTTAATTTATTGCACAATTTACATTTATTGCTTGAAAAAAAAGGATAATTATATGTGAATAATACAGTCATACGAGGTAGGAGGTATTTCAATAGCTTAGTATAAAGTGTCCAGCAGAATTGATAAATAACATAAATCAATCATGAGCATTATTACAAAAAATTAAGGTCAATTTACCTCATTTTGTTTTATTGAATCAATACCCTTTTTTGCCCAAAATATTTGTGTCTACTGGCAACATAAATTTACTAAGTATTTAATGTAAACACTTAAAACATTCACACATAAAAAAAAAAAAAACACATCTATGTCTTATCCTAGATTGAATTTTTTCTATATTAAAAATCAGTGATTTTTTTTGCCTAAAAGTACAGCCTCTTACAGGCTGGTTCCCAATTGCAAAAAGTAACATTTTGTCCCCAAAAATCTGACCAAAATTCCCCCCCAACTTTTCCAATAAACTCACTAATTCAGTTGTTTTGACTTTATTCTACAGCGATATTCCACGGCACTTTATAATATAAATTTAAAAATGCAGTTAAACATGCACTAAAAAACAATCGGAATACTGTTATTAATAATCATGCTCTATCACGCTATTTTTCCCAATCCAAAAGGCACAGGCTGTAAAATAAAAAGGAAAAAAAATCACTGTTATTATCTTTTATTTCAGGCGGTCAGTGTGGTCAACCGGTCACTCCGTACAACGGCTACACAGAGCTGTCATCATGGAGACACGATGTGACCACAGTCCAAACCACAGAGATTGGCGCCGTGGCAACGTTCCACTGCAAGATGCCAGGTTACCAGCCAGAGCCAGTCTCCAACGCAACCTGCGTGAAAAATAGCATCATCAATCAAGCTGTCTGGAGCTATGAGGGTCCAGTAAAATGTGTTGGTGTGTGTTATTAGTGTTATTAGGCCCAGTAAAATGTGTTGGTGTGTGTAATAAGTGTTATTAGGCCCAGTAAAATGTGTTGGTGCGTGATGTTTAAGTTATGATGTTAAAAGAACCAGTATTAGAATGTTGGATGAATGTTTATAATTGTTGTCCGCACAGGCTAATCAGGGATGACACTTTTCCGCTTTTATGATAGTTTTTGTTTAAAGAAAGTCTCTTCTCAGCAAAAATCAAGTATAGGTGGTAAGTGTTGTCCCTGATTAGCCTTCGCGGATTGCACAGGCTTATCTGGGATCACACTTTACACACGTGCATTTAAAGTCCCTTTTCACAGAGCTCCAATATATATATATGTTTATTCCAATATTTTTTAACATTCCTTTTTCAGACAAGCAACCACCCGTATTTTCATCTTGTCCATCCAAAGTGCAAGTTGGTTTGCTGCAGCCGGTGAACTTCGCTCCACCAATTGCTTCTGATAACACGGCTGTGAAATCCATGTATTCTACCCCACTGAACGTTCAAACTGGGACGGTGGCAGGGGAGGCAACCTATATATATTTCCATGCCGAAGACTACAGTGGACTAACGGCAACCTGCACGTTTCCTATCACACTACTTGGTAACTTTCTTAAAAACTGCCATGATTTTTGACAAGTTTGATAATGCCTATTACTCCAATCATGTGAACATGTGATTTCGAGAAAATAATAATACACCCCCCCCCCCCTGATACGAAGTAATGGGGGTTATACTGGATTCACCATGGACGTCTGTCTGTAAGTCTGTCTGTCCAGTGGTACTTCTGTCTATACATTTTCAGGAGAAATTCTCGTACCATTTCCACAGTTCAACATTCAAACTTGAAATGAAGTTGTGTGTGTGCAATTTTTATTGTCCTTAGTTGCACATTACAAAAGTTATGCCCCCTTTTGAACTTATAATTTCTGAAACATTATTATTGTGACTGTAGACTTTATTATCAAAAATATGCATCTTTGAAACTTACACAACAAGATATTTTGTATTCAACATTGTTTATGGAATCTCTTCTTAGCTTCATTAAATCATGACCATGGAGTCAAAACTGACCATACCCAGTAGTTAAAAAAAAGTTTATGTAATTTTAAAGAGCAAATAAACTTAAATTTGTTTTCCTGAAACCAAAATGCAAAAAGGTTTCATACTCAATACATGTGTATGTAACATTGTATAGTGGTTCTCTACAAACTTTGTTCGGACAATGCCATAAGGGTGAAAACTGGCCACGCCCCAGGGTCAAATTTTTCATTGTTACAACATGCAACATATTACTACATGTGGTGTTGGGGTGACGTCTTCACTTATGTGACAAGATCTAGTTTTTAGCGGTTTGTAAGCTAACTCATCACACAAAGATATTCAAGAAGTTGTTATTCTGTTTTACAACCTTTGAAGAAGGTACATTACCAAGGGATTAGTTTTTAAAAAACTATTCATTTTTCTATTCTTCTTTGCAATTCTAATCAGTATTCTCTTTTCTTTTTTTTTCTTTCTTTTATATTAATAAATAATTAAAATGCTTCGAACTTAGATAATGCAATAAGTTTTGTATAATGAATTTTGCTGTGATTGCTTATTAAACTGCCTATTATCTTGTAAATGTTTGTTCATTTTTTTAGCTCACCTGAGCACAAAGTGCTCATTGTGAGCTATTGTGATCGCCTTTTGTCGGTCGTCCGTCGTCAACATTTACCTTGTTAACACTCTAGAGGCCACATTTATTGTCCAATCTTCATGAAACTTGGTCAGAACATGTGTTCCAATAATATCTTAGACGAGTTTGAAAATGGTTCCGGTTTGTTGAAAAACATTGCTGCCAGGGGGCGTGGCAGTTTTCCTTATATGGCTATAGTAAAACCTTGTTAACACTCTAGAAGTCACATGTTTGGTTTAATCTTCATGAAACTTGGGTAGAAGATGTGTCCCAATAATATCTTGGAAGAGTTCGAAAATGGTTCCGGTTGGATGAAAAACATGGCCGCCATGGGGCGGGGCAGTTTTCCTTATATGGCTATAGTAAAACCTTGTTAACACTCTAGAAGTCACACTTTTAGTCCAATCTTCATGAAACTTAGTCAGAACATATGTCCCAATGATATCTTGAACGAGTTCGACCTTGAATGAAAAACATGGCCGCCAGGGGGCGGGGCAGTTTTCCTTATATGGCTTTATTGTATAGTAAAACCTCTAGAAGTCACATTTCTTGTCCAATCTTCTTGAAACTTAGTCAGAACATTTGTTTTAACGATATCTCAGACGAGTTCGAAAATGGTTCTGGTCTGTTGAAAAACATGGCTGCCAGGGGGCGGGGCAGTTTTCCTTATATGGCTATAGTAAAACCTTGTTAACACTCTAGAAGTCACATTTTTGGTCCAATGCTCATGAAACTTGGTCAGAATATTTGTGCTAATGATATCTGGGCTGAGTTTGAAAATGGTTGAGATCCATTAAAAAACATGGCCGCAAGGGGGCGTGGCATTTTTCCTTATATGGCTATGTAGTAAAACCTTGTTAACACTCTAGAAGTCACATTTATTATCCAATCTTTATGAAACTTGATCAGAACATTTGTTCTAACAATAGCTTGGCTGAGTTTGAAAATGGTTATGATTCGTTGAAAAACATGGCTGCTGGGGCGTGGCAGTTTTCCTTAAATGGCTATAGT
>VMBQ01009367.1:20614-30761 GCA_007657795.1 Dreissena rostriformis
TAGAAGCCAAAGTTTCCAATCTTGAAGAAACTTGGTTTTAATGTTTAACTTGACAATGTCTTGGCCAAGTTCAAATCTAGGTCATGTGCATCAAAAACAAGGTCACCTGGTCTTATCTTAGAAAAACCTTGTTATCAAAATAGCAGACACATTTATGACTAAATATTAATGAAACTTAGTCAGAATGTTTATCATATCCATGGCAAGTTTTAATCTGGATCAGGTGTCTCCAAAACAATGCAACCAGGCCATATCTTAAAATAAACGTGTTACCACTTTAGGGGTCACATTTCTGATTCAATTTTGATGAAACTTGGTCAAAAATGTTTATCTTGACAATATCAAGCCCATGTCTGTTTCTGGGTCAAGTGTGTTCAAATAAAAGACCACCAGCCAGGTCAAGACTTCAACAGATGTTTCCATGAACTAAGGTAAGCGCATGAGGACCATCATGACCCTCTTGTTAAAAAGTTATCCGTCTTCTTCAGTTGTAAGCAACTATTTTCCACGTCAGTATTAACAGGTAGTATTAGACGGTTGAGGGCATTCCTATCTGCCTTTTACTATTAATATGAGCCTTTCTCTGTGAAAAGGGGGTTTAATGCATGTGCCTTAAGTGAAGTCCAAGACTAGGCTTATCAGGGAGGACACTTTATGCTTTTATTGTATTTTTTCATTTAAAGGAAGACTGTTCTTGATGAAAATCCAGTTTATGTGGAAAGTGTAATCTTTGATTAGCCTGTGCAGACTGCACAGGCTAATCTGGGGAGAGACTTAACCCACATGCATTAAACCCCCCTTTTCACGGAGGGAGGCTCATATGTAATACTTTCAAAGACAAAAATTTATATACACTGCTTTATGTAATTCTTGATTGTGCACATTCCAGTGGTGTGTCCACCAGGCACATACAGTTCCAATCAAAACTGTATGCCATGTCCTGAGGGTACATACAATGATCAGTTTCTGTCACAATGTGTTGGCTGTCCTCCTGAATCAAACAGCAAGACCATTGGAGCCTCAAGTGTGAAAGGATGTTATGGTAAGAATATTTACAAGTACCAATGGTTACCCTATGTCCGGCCTCCGTTGTTGTGTGTGTCGTCTGTTGTCAACTTTTAGATCATTACCACCCGAGAGCCAAAGTTTCCAATCTTGATGAAACTTGGTTTTCATGTTTATGTTGACAACAATTTTGCCAAGTTCAAATCAAACAGCAAGACCATTGGAGCCTAAAGTGTGAAAGGTTGTTATGGTAAGGATATCTACTAGAACCCATGGTACAAACAGCAATACCATTGAAGCCTCAAGTGTAAAAGGTTGTTATTGTAAGGATATCTACTAGAACCCATGGTACAAACAGCAAGACCCTTGGAGCCTCAAGTAAGAAAGGTTGTTATGGTAAGGATATCTACTAGTACCCAAGGTACAAACAGCAAGACCATTGAAGCCTCAAGTGTGAAAGGTTGTTATGGTAAGGATATCTACTAGAACCCAAGGTACAAACAGCAAGACCATTCGAGCCTCAAGTGTGAAAGGTTGTTATGGTAAGGATATCTACTAGTACCCAAGGTACAAACAGCAAGACCATTGAAGCCTAAAGTGTGAAAGGTTGTTATGGTAAGGATATCTACTAGTTCCCATGGTACAAGCAGCAAGACCATTGGAGCCTAAAGTGTGAAAGGTTGTTATGGTAAGGATTTCTACAAGTTCCCATGTTACAAACAGCAAGACCATTTGAGCCTCAAGTATGAAAGGTTGTTATGGTAACGATTTCTACTAGTATCCAAGGTACAAACAGCAAGAACATTTGAGCCTCAAGTATGAAAGGTTGTTATGGTAAGGATTTCTACTAGTACCCAAGGTACAAACAGCAAGACCATTGTAGCCTCAAGTGTGAAAGGTTGTTATGGTAAGGATATCTGCTAGAACCCATGGTACAAACAGCAAGACCATTGTAGCTTCAAGTGTGAAAGGTTGTTATGGTAAGGATATCTGCTAGAACCCAAGGTACAAACAGCAAGACCATTGGAGCCTCCAGTGTGAAAGGTTGTTATGGTAAGGATATCTACTAGTTCCCAAGGTACAAACAGCAAGACCATTGAAGCCTCAAGTGTGAAAGGTTGTTATGGTAAAGATATCTACTAGTACCCAAGGTACAAACAGCAAGACCATTCGAGCCTCAAGTGTGAAAGGTTGTTATGGTAAGGATATCTACTAGTACCCAAGGTACAAACAGCAAGACCATTGAAGCCTCAAGTGTGAAAGGTTGTTATGGTAAGGATAACTACTAGAACCCATGGTACAAACAGCAAGACCATTGGAGCCGTAAGTGTAAAAGGTTGTTATGGTAAGAATAACTACTAGAACCCATGGTACAAACAGCAAGACCATTGGAGCCTCCATTGTGAAAGGTTCAAATAATAGTTTGCCAGATCCATATCAGGGACATCTACTAGTACCAATGGTACACGTGGTATTTAAGTATTGTATAGCTTTCTTATTCATGTACTTTATGACAGAGGATTGTGGGTTTGTTGGTTGACTCTCTTAAGTCATAGTTTTTGCTGTAAATACTGACGACCCGAATTCTAATCGAGGTTGATGCATATATGTATGTTTCCATTTTACTGTATCTGTTTTCCGTAAATATAAATTGTGGTTCACCTATTTTAGATAGGTCGAGCAAAGACATTGAATGCCAAACGTCACTATCTTCATAAATTTGAGCACGACTCGCGTTAAATGTAAGGCATTAACTAAATAATAAAGTGGATGACTTACAAATCTTACTCACAAAAGCGGGCGCATAACACTTTACCGAAGGCATTGTCAAGAGTTCTATGCAACCTTATGTTCAAATCGTTGTGTCATAAGAAGTAAAACAATACAGTTTGTGTTTACAGAATAATCACAATGTATCATGAAAGGAGTTCACTATAAAACGTTACGCATATGCCTGACAGGGTAAAACATTATTGAAGATGAACTTTATTCTCGCCTTATACACATCACATACTGTTAAATTAAAGAAGTAAACAAACGCGAACACCGGCGAACAAACTGTACGCACACGTGTTCTGCGTTGCAGATTTCTTAAATTGCATGCACACAATATTTGCTCATTTGTACATATTCGTCTAACCAAATACGGCGATACAAATTGCGTTGTACATAATATTGTCATCGGTGATATATGTTTTCAGTGGAACTTTAAATTGTATGCTTTTAGCTTGTGGACCACCACCTACTATTGCACACGGAAATGCAACCTTACGCCAAGTTACCAATGTAACGTACGGTTCCATCGCTGATGTATACTGTGAGCCAGGTTTCATTGGTCAATATACCATCATTTGCCTGTCTAACAATTCATGGGAACATGCGACTTGCGAACAGCCAGGTTAGATAATATCTATCTTTACAGTATCACTGTTAATAAAAAAATGTTTGACATTGATTGCATGAGGTTGTGGGAATGGGTATTTTTTGCGCACTATGAATCATCTATNAATATACTGATTTAAATTAAAAAAGTAAACAAACGCGAACACCGGTGAGAAAACTGTACGCACACGTGTTCTGCGTTGCAGATTTCTTAAATAGCATGCACATAATATTTGCTCATTTGTACATATTCGTCTTACCAAATACGGCGATACAAATTGCGTTGTACATAATATTGTCATCGGTGATATATGTTTTCAGTGGCTCTTTAAATTGTATGCTTTTAGCTTGTGGACCACCACCTACTATTGCACACGGAAATGCAACCTTACGCCAAGGTACCAATGTAACGTACGGTTCCATCGCTGATGTATACTGTGAGCCAGGTTTCATTGGTCAATATACCATCATTTGCCTGTCTAACAATTCATGGGAACATGCGACTTGCGAACAGCCAGGTTAGATAATATCTATCTTTACAGTATCACTGTTAATAAAAAAATGTTTGACATTGATTGCATGAGGTTGTGGGAATGGGTATTTTTTGCGCACTATGAATCATCTATAATATTACACTAATCAGATATTCAACATACATTAGAATCAACTCTCCATTTAAGACATAAGCTTGTTAATAAAATGGCCATATGTTCTCCTGAGGAATGAATGAAACACGTTTGCTACGTTTGATGTAAACACAATGAATACATCATATTCATTTATATTGCTTAATCAATTGATTGTACCATGGTCATGGTTTATATATTGTTCACTTTAATGAGTGCTATGAATGACTTTAATAATTGTATGCACAATAAACAATACGCGCGTTGCAAAAGAAACATGTTCACAGATTATAGATTTGACACCTTTTCTCACACAGACTTAACATTAAAAAGTATTATATTCAAACGATCGAAAAAGCAGGAGAACAAAATGTATCTTGTGTGAAAAAAATATGTATAAGGGAAGCATAAAATATGAGATGAAATTGATCAAACGAAGTACTGACATCGCGGGAATCGCTTACATAAAGTAAAAAACGAAGAAATAATATTGTAAATGGTAATGGTTTAGCGAAATTAGAGTGTCCTGTTTATACTTTAATACTGGCGACACGAATTCGAATCCAGGTTGATGCACCTTTGTTTTTTTGCGTTGCAGATGACTTTAATAATATGCACATTATTTTTCCAGAATAAGTATATTAAACATATTTAAACTCGTTTTTAATAAAGTATGTCCTTAGCCAATCAGATGTTTATTTACATTTTAACAGTAACCTACACAGAACTCGAATGTAAGAATAATGAAACAACAAACTGCAGAAACTGCTGATAATGTGTCCATGTGCTTAAAATATATAGGTAAAACTAGCGTTCGTGGTATATTGTAAGCGGTTGCTACAAAAAGAAACTGTAAAAGAGTATGTTTTCAAAAAATAAAAAATAAACCACCATTAAAAAATGAAAAAAAAAATGCACTAGTGAATTTGTTTATAAGATGTACGCATAATAAATGTGTCTTAT
Organism: Dreissena rostriformis; assembly: GCA_007657795.1. Lineage (NCBI taxonomy): Eukaryota > Metazoa > Mollusca > Bivalvia > Myida > Dreissenidae > Dreissena > Dreissena rostriformis. The sequence goes on from VMBQ01009367.1 coordinate 25,591, forward strand.
GATGTGTTCTAGACAAAAGTTGTTTGCTGCTGTTTTGTATATATACATTATGTTATTGTGTCGAACACAGTACTTGGAAACACGTGTGATTGGACCATGTTCTTTGGATTGTATTATTTCACATTCGTAGTTACGTTCCGAACCACTTAGCGCGCAATGACATTGTGCTTTGTATAATGCATTGTATGAGATGTTTCATCAGAGACGCAAATCGAAAATTAGATACTTTATATCATGTGGCTATTTTTCTGACACGTGTGCTAAACAAGGATCATAACCGAGAGTGTATAGAATATTTTCCCCACTATATCCGTTTAAAAAACCATTGATATAAATGTATTTTCACGTTAATTCAAACTTACATTATGAACGGTTTAGAATTTTATATTAATTTCTGTAATGTAAAACAATAAGCACATGTATCTATAAGTAGTTCAATAATTATCAAGAGTAAGTTTCTAGGTTGTTGCTAAGTTTAATTCGTACATACGCATATCTGATATGCCCCGTCTGTGAATAATAACTTGTTTAGACTCCGAAATGGAAAATCGAACGAGATCATGTTCACAGAACTGTTAATATGCAATATTTTTTATTATTCAAACAATAGTTCTTCGTAAAATCAAACATGTACAATGTGGGATGTTATTATAGGAATACGATACGTAATCCCAATTGCATCTTGTTTGTAGACTGTGGTAGCCCTTTACCAATTGTGAATGGACGGATCTTACTGTTGCAACATAGCAACACATCATACGGGACACAAGCCACCGTCATTTGCAATCTTGGGTTTAGTGCAAGTATATCTCAGGTTAATTGCATGGCCAATGGTCAGTGGGGAAATGCGTCTTGCAAGTTAATGGGTAAGTTTACTAGGCGTGCTATGTTTTGTTTAGGTTATTGATTGATTATGTGTGCATGTTCGATGTAATTATGAGTGATTCATGATTAAAGAAATGACACGAAGTTTCTGAATTGTATAAACCGTTATTTGGTTTTGTTTCGTAAGTTTTTAACACATGCCTGCCAATCAAATAATGTTGATAAACAACTTTTAATTTTAAATAGTTTAGGAGTTTTATTTCAGTTTCCTACCTTTAAATAACATATTTGACGCTCATGATTATTTTAAAATTTATATGTTATCGTTTCCTTTCTTTGGACCAAACGTTCGTAACTTAGCTTTTTATGGACACTGTGGTTTCTCCCTAAATTGATCTGTCAATATTCGTTCAGGAGGCGTGCTGAGAACATTTACGACAGTGTTTGATGAAAAAGCAATAATTGTTGATCGAACTCTAGAAATTATGTTCGAACTGTACGTGACATCTGTAATATTGTATTTCACGATTACTCAATGAATACCTTCGAATAAAACAGTTTGTGGGTTACCTCAAATAATATCGAACGGTTATACTGAATTGGTTGAGGAGGACAATAAAACACACCGGCTTATGTTCAACAATTTACTTAAATTATTTAAGGTAGCGCACCCGTAATGGGCACCTTTCCAAATATAATCTTATGTAATATTGTCTTTATCAGCATCATTTCACTGAACTACATGCAAATATTTAGGTAGGCTTTCCGTGCTTAAAAAAAAAATATACTGATTTAAATTAAAAAAGTAAACAAACGCGAACACCGGTGAGAAAACTGTACGCACACGTGTTCTGCGTTGCAGATTTCTTAAATAGCATGCACATAATATTTGCTCATTTGTACATATTCGTCTTACCAAATACGGCGATACAAATTGCGTTGTACATAATATTGTCATCGGTGATATATGTTTTCAGTGGCTCTTTAAATTGTATGCTTTTAGCTTGTGGACCACCACCTACTATTGCACACGGAAATGCAACCTTACGCCAAGGTACCAATGTAACGTACGGTTCCATCGCTGATGTATACTGTGAGCCAGGTTTCATTGGTCAATATACCATCATTTGCCTGTCTAACAATTCATGGGAACATGCGACTTGCGAACAGCCAGGTTAGATAATATCTATCTTTACAGTATCACTGTTAATAAAAAAATGTTTGACATTGATTGCATGAGGTTGTGGGAATGGGTATTTTTTGCGCACTATGAATCATCTATAATATTACACTAATCAGATATTCAACAAACATTAGAATCAACTCTCCATTTAAGACTTAAGCTTGTTAATAAAATGACCATATGTTCTCCTTAGGAATGAATGAAACACGTTTGCTACGTTTGATGTAAACACAATGAATACATCATATTCATTTATATTGCTTAATCAATTGATTGTACCATGGTCATGGTTTATATATTGTTCACTTTAATGAGTGCTATGAATGACTTTAATAATTGTATGCACAATAAACAATACGCGCGTTGCAAAAGAAACATGTTCACAGATTATAGATTTGACACCTTTTGTCACACAGACTTAACATTAAAAAGTATTATATTCAAACGATCGAAAAAGCAGGAGAACAAAATGTATCTTGTGTGAAAAAAATATGTATAAGGGAAGCATAAAATATGAGATGAAATTGATCAAACGAAGTACTGACATCGCGGGAATCGCTTACATAAAGTAAAAAACGAAGAAATAATATTGTAAATGGTAATGGTTTAGCGAAATTAGAGTGTCCTGTTTATACTTTAATACTGGCGACACGAATTCGAATCCAGGTTGATGCACCTTTGTTTTTTTGCGTTGCAGATGACTTTAATAATATGCACATTATTTTTCCAGAATAAGTATATTAAACATATTTAAACTCGTTTTTAATAAAGTATGTCCTTAGCCAATCAGATGTTTATTTACATTTTAACAGTAACCTACACAGAACTCGAATGTAAGAATAATGAAACAACAAACTGCAGAAACTGCTGATAATGTGTCCATGTGCTTAAAATATATAGGTAAAACTAGCGTTCGTGGTATATTGTAAGCGGTTGCTACAAAAAGAAACTGTAAAAGAGTATGTTTTCAAAAAATAAAAAATAAACCACCATTAAAAAATGAAAAAAAAAATGCACTAGTGAATTTGTTTATAAGATGTACGCATAATAAATGTGTCTTATGATGTGTTCTAGACAAAAGTTGTTTGCTGCTGTTTTGTATATATACATTATGTTATTGTGTCGAACACAGTACTTGGAAACACGTGTGATTGGACCATGTTCTTTGGATTGTATTATTTCACATTCGTAGTTACGTTCCGAACCACTTAGCGCGCAATGACATTGTGCTTTGTATAATGCATTGTATGAGATGTTTCATCAGAGACGCAAATCGAAAATTAGATACTTTATATCATGTGGCTATTTTTCTGACACGTGTGCTAAACAAGGATCATAACCGAGAGTGTATAGGATATTTTCCCCACTATATCCGTTAANATAACTTTGGAATACTTTTTCATGGAAGTGTTTATTGAATTTCCATTATGATCATCACCAAAATGACTTTGGAATACTTTTTCATGGAAGTATCATGGAATTTCCATTATGATTGTCACCAAAATGGCTTTGGAATACTTTTCATGGGAGTATTATTGATTTTTTTTGTACTGAAACATGGCAAAAGTCTTATCAAATTCATAGCCGTTAAAATGACTTCTTGAAAACATTACTTTAAATCAAATTTTACTAGCAACACCTTTTAATGCATTCCATCATTATATAAAATGGCTTCTATCCTTGTTTTAGATAATCGTTCTGGCGTGTGCGGGAGTTTTGACAAAGACATCTACTGTCCACCAAATCAGTGCACAAATGGAGGAGAGTGCACCACCTTCGATGGCGGGTACCACGTGTTGTGTCGGTGTGCTGCAGGCTACGGGGGACCCCAGTGCCAGCAGGACATCAATGAGTGCCTGTACCAGCCTTGCCGTAACAACGGCATGTGCACCAATCTTGTCAACAACTACACTTGTGTCTGTCCACTAGCAGCAGCCAATGGTATGCCACATAAATCCACATATAGTGCACCCTCATATATAACACGCACCCCGTTTTTAAAATTCCAAAATGAAGAAAAAAAAAAGATTTCAAGCCAAAAAAACTACCAAATTGGATCGAAAATGGCTGCCATTTTCTATTGCGCAATCAAATAATACGGTTCATTGGAAAGCTTAATTTTTTATTCAAAAAAGGTAGTAGTTTCAGATGCTATGTAGTAAAAAAAAATCCATTTTGTGACAAAGTCAGGGCCAAATGTGATGTTAGAGCAATCTTAAAACAGTTTAAACCCCCAAGTGCTTTTCATAGACCATTCCAGGGATGATTCCTTTTTTATCCACTTGTAGTTTGTGTGATGTATTTTTGTGATGTCCTGTGTTGATTTTGGCTATTGATCACTTTCCATGAAGAAAAAACCTACTGCTTGAGTTGTGACAGGAAGTTGCAACTGGTGTTTTGTTGTGTAATGCTTTTTTTAGTTTAATCAAGGACTATATAAAAGCAGCTTCATGCAATTATGGATGTTTTTACATATTTGGCCACTGTAGCCTCACACCAGCCTGCGCTTTTGTGCAGTCTGGTCAGCAGCTTCCATGTCTGTTATTAGATCACAAAACGTATCCTTGTATTTTGTAGCTGACAGGTTAGCTCCTGCCCAGACTGCACATATGTGCATGCTTGTCTGAAGCTAGGGTGGCAGCACATGGCATCAGACCCATTTCACATGGCATCAGACCCATTTCACATGGCATCAGACCCATTTTACATGGCATCAGAGCCATTTCACATGGCATCAGACCCATTTCACATGGCATCAGACCCATTTCACATGGCATCAGAGCCATTNTGTTGATCTGAAAATACACCGTTTGAAACTAATTGTTGTCGATTCTGTCGATTTTCTATTACAGACATTGCACCACCGAAAGTGCTTTGCCAAACACCACCAGTTATAACGGCCCAAATGAATGGCAGCAACATCAACCCAAATACATATTTCACAATCTCCAGGGAGCCCGGGCAAGTTTTTACCAACATCTCTAACCCTGCAGTGATAGGCACAAACTTTGCAGCCGTTGGGACTAACCCCATCCTCAGCTTCACAGCATTCGATGGCAGTGGAAACATGGCAACTTGTCGCACCCAGATGAAGATTGAAGGTACAATAGTTTGGACCATGCAGCAAATTGCCATGCTCTGTGAAACACGGGCTTAATGCATG
>VMBQ01009368.1:8412-31548 GCA_007657795.1 Dreissena rostriformis
CTGAAAGTTTCAGTGAAAGAGAAATTTAGTAATCAAATCCAGACAAAACAGTGAATTCATAATAACAGAATATGACACAAATCTAAGTGCAATTAATAACTAATGTAAGTAACATATTTTTATCCCACTTTTACAGCGATTTCGGTTGATTATAGCCCCGTTGATTAAATTTCTGCTATAATACACGGCACGAAATGACGTCATATTTTCGACAAAATGACGTCATATATCAAGCGAAAATAACAAGTTAAACTTATTTTGTTTGAAAGAAAAAAGTTAACTGAATAAAAAGTGGGATAAATAGAATAATAGGTAAGTGTTGATTATAGATCAGGTTAATCATGCTCGGCACGAAAACGAAAAAGCACTCGCCAAGGCTCGTTTTGTCTAAGCCTCGCATGATAAACCTGATCTATAATCAACACTAACCTATTATTCTCTCTCTCTCTCTTTCTCTATTTATATATTTATATATTTATATATTTATTTATATATGTTTATATATAAATCACACTAAGAAATATGGGCATTGTGTACATAACTACATGCAAGTAATTTCAACCAGGTTAATTTCAAAACACTGTTGTTTTGTTTTTTAGATGCGTTCATTACTATCTTGTTCAATTTAACATGTTGCAAGAATACAAACTTTGCGTACGTAGCATTGGCAACTTCGTTTCGTTTTACTTTCCTGTTCGTTGAAAGCGTATTGAAATGAAGGACCGAAAACTTTGTTCATATATGTCCAATATTGCAATATATCGAATGGGACTCTGTGTGTGAAGACGAACACGTTCCCGCCCGTGAATGGAAAATAAAACTAAGGTTAATAGTGGTGTTTTGAAAATCGGTATGCTGACTACAACCGTTCACCAAATCACTAAAAAAATTGAGGATTGAAGACATACTGTTGTATCGAATAAATTTTTTCTTTGAGATACAATTGTTTACACTCAACCCGCATCTGCGCCGAGAAATAGTTCGCGGAGGTATACATAACGTAATTAAAAGTAGTGCATTTTTCTGCTCACGTGGTATCTTTCGCGTCGTATTTTTTGGCGTCGTTACGTGGTATATTAATTTTTGTGTTTTACCCGAAAGTTGTCAAAGCTAAAGCACTTATCAATTCATCATTAGTTGTGAACTTTTCTTTAATGACAGTAATTACATGTCGTTGAAAAGTTTAGTGCATTGCATTTCTTTGAAAGTATTCTACTTTCACGTTATGTACTTTATGATGATTGTCAAACAGTTGATCAGCTGACACTAGAAAAACTGAAATAAATATGATGTATAATCAAATTGTCTTGGCAAATCTGTGTGCAATCTTACAATTGCATGTGAGCGATGACAAATCATTTCGTTATTACAACTCAATGAATGTGTCAGCAATGTGATTAATTCTGTGTTATGATTTTATGAGAATAATTTATTATGTTTCTCTTGTCAGAATATCAAGTGGTGGATATCCATATAACTGGTTGTGTTGACAGGCCCGTAGCCAGGGTTTTGAAAAAGGGGGGGGTGCGAATTTTCCCATCAACGATTGTTACTGAGCAACGAAGTGGCGAATGGGGTAGGTGCGGGAGGGGGTGTCCCTCTCCTGCAATTGGGGGTATGGGGTACTCCCCCTAGAAAAATTTGAAAATGAAACGTCAAATCCTGCATTCTAGTTACTTTTTATCTGTATTTAGAGACTGAAGTTATAGAGCATTTTTGTATGAAATTTCACTTTTATTGACCATGCTCAGTGACTGATCGACATGAATATGATATAAGAATACATGTATTCCCAACTACCGTTTTTCAAAAATACCTTTTTCGATAAGTCACGGAAATACATAATTTTATACGGTGTTTAACTTGACACTAGTAAGCGCGCACACACTTTGTTTACATATGCAACAACAAATTTATAGAATGTAAAATCAACAATAAAAACGGTATAAAATATCATTATTTATTGGAATCTTGGAATCTTGATATAATCAATGTATTTAATCATTCCAAAATTCTACCATTCATAAATCAAGCAAATTAAAAGGAAATATTTGACCTTTTTTCAAAACAATTGTTTGTCTGCTACTATGATTATTACCAGAGGCCTAGCATTGCTCTAATTATGCTAATATTGTATTGTACAACCAACACTGATAAACTAGAAATGGCGCGGCAGAGGCCGACGCGTATCCCCGCGCCGCATGTTTGACCCAGGGGTCACTGTTGCACATATGCTCATAGCTACCATGTGTTTAAGTTTCAAGGTTCTAGTGCTACTATCTGAAAATAAGTTCTGCTCATGAAAGGAAATTTATGGTCCGATCATTACTATGTTTATTCTACGACACGCGGTCGGTTCATGCTATTTTATTCCAAAGTCTGTGTCATTCATCTCTAAAGGATTCTATTTATTTATTACCCTCAGTCTTTACGCATGTTTTGACATATTCGTAAGTCTTCTCAAGTGCCAGTGAGCAGCATTGTTTGTAGGTTTTTGTCGTAGAGAAATGGAGTACAGAAACATAGCTCCATTTAGATCACCACTAATTTCTACACAATGACCCATCAAATTAATTGCAGTGTCAACATGGTATAAGTCGTTAGGATTCTGTGTTATGTAATCCTCCAATGCTAAACCTGCAGCCATTTGGCGAGGAAGGTCGCCAAGTCCACCGTATGTGAGAAACTGCATATAATGCAGGAAAACAGGAGCGTCTATACAGACAATTCCGGTCCAATCTCTTTGTACAGTATATAACTCATTGATTTCAGATTCTATTCCGGTTTTGTTCATTTCATATAGTAAAATCGGAGGAACGCAGTATGCTTCTTGCTTAAGAAAATGCACACACAATACCGTATTATTTTCATTCAGACAATATGCTACACCAGGGGCAGCTCTAAAACTTTGTAAAGTTTTGTCTATTTCCCTCAACTTGTCACACGGGCATATTGTTCGTAGACGTTGCTCATTAAAACACCTTTCCACGTGGCGAAGAAGAAATGATGCCGAATGTAAATGACCACCGCAATACAATATTGATGCCAGCTTTAGATAGTTTGACGCTACGTCCGTTTTGATTGAGTATTTAAAGGTTTCGAGCACATGTTCATAGAGTGGAGTACGTTTTCGAATGCACATCGCTGCAATCAAGGACGCTTGAAAAGAAAATAATGATCTTGACATTTCTTCAGTTGCCTTCTGTTGTAAAACATTTTCATTTAGGTACAAATAATGCAACTTCTGTTGGAAACGACGAAGATAATTTAGACCATTATCGTTAGAACTTTCCATAAATTCAAAAAGTTTATGAACATTAGAATGCAGATCCCTAATGTTGTCAAACTCTAGTTTTCTACAAATGCACTCATGTAGAATCGAAGGACGAAGATCAAAACTATGTAGAGTATCACGATCAGTTTTATTGGAACTTATTTTCAATCCTATATTATCTATGTGTATTTTTGTAAATCCTTGTAGATTGTTTTTCAAAAGGGACGAAACAAACACATTCAGTTTGCGGCGTTGAGAAACTGACAATTTGCTGTCAAATAAATTTACACCACCTATTATATAATGAGGGCAAACGCCATGTTTAAGCCATCTCTGTAAAGTGTGTAAACAAAGTTTAACTAAAAACGCTAAATTGCAGTCTTGCCATAAATGCGCATGCGTTCGTTCAAGGGTATAAAATAGTATAGTTTTGCAGTGAAAACTCGTAATTCCATCTTCTACCACATTACCGAAAAGAGATTTCTTTATCATTTTCAAAAAGACATAGCATTTTATATGAACGATATTCAAACTAAACATGAGTTTTCTCTCGATTATGTTCGGTGAAATTCTCCATTCTATGTGTTTTGTATCGCTGAACGGATGTCCAACCGGTACTAGAAAGCACATGCAGGTTTTCGCATCTTCCAACAGTTCTTGTGTTGGCCAATGACCAGGTCTATGTCTACATATCCATTCATTGACGTCTGGAATCAGTTGTGTTACGCCTAATGCATTCACAAAGTCAATTTCGTTAGACCAACTAATGGAAGGACCGGCAATATGTAAACTTCCAACAGTTGATAATGCAAATTCTTTTGCAATATCACGCCAACTTTCTGTTTTTAATAATATTCTGCCTCTCGAGTCGCGTTCCACCATATCGTTTATTAACCGTGTCTCTGGTTCTGGTGAATATCTTTTCATCACTTGGAGAATGTACTGCTGAGGGGGTAAATCAGGGTCCTTCAACATCATAAATGTTATTTTTCCAGGCACCCACTGATTCAAATCAAAAATCACATGACACATTGAATAATATGTGAGCATGTCTATATCGGACTGAAGCCCGGGTGTCGTTGTACCTTCCGACTGACTGCCAAAGTAAAACGTACTCCCTGATAGTTTTAGAAGCTTTATCATTATATTGTCACACATTTCTTTAAACATAAATGTTTGCCTTCTTTTCGCAACAATATCCATTGTTATACCAGCATCGTCCAGAGCAGAGGACAATTGCTCAGACAAGGCGGTGTGCATGTCGGTACCATAATATTCACTCTGTAATAAAGCAAATAGTAGTATAATAATCGAATGAAATAGAAAAAAAAAAAAACATCTGAAACTATTCAACAACGTTAAGTTTTTACTTTTAAACTGTTATGACTAGGGCTATCTTAATTTATGTCGTTTTCGGTTGTTTATAATTATGTATACACAGTATTTTACATGTAAATACAACTATATCAAAATACGTACCATATTCGTAAATTGTTTGTCCAAAACCAGAACAAAACTTGGTATTGTAACCAAGAGCAAACTCAGTTTACTATTATATTAATATGTGTATCTTCCAATTTTTAAAATAAATGGCCAATATCATTCTGTGCTATATATTATCTTTTCACAATTATCAATCGGGAGTACTGTTATATTTGTGACATGATAAAAATCATTTCTAATTGATATTGCTAGGACAATTGTAGGCCTACCGTCAGCCCTTTGTACTCCGTAGATAACATTATCCATGTTATCTTCATATGTTAAGTGAATCATGTCAGTTGACTTCATTATTCGTATAATTAATGGCTATAAGTAGCTCTATAAGTTTATCTACATACTAGTTAAACAATGTTTGCAATATTCATATACCTATCCGGTATCAACTGAAATCAAATACTTCGGACGCAAGCAAGTGTTTATCAACTCAACTAAACTCATGACCATTTTATTGTAAATATAGGCCCACGGCTCAGAATATTAAACGAATATACATTTATGTCATAACCACCATGCAGCAAGTCATACAACCACAACAACATATTCAAATCAATTAACACAGAGAGTCTCACAAAATAACCATATGCTTTTACAAGTTTGCAATTGATGATTCAATAAACACAAAACAATAATGTCTAAACCGTGTTGACATCGTTATTTTTCAATTTGTTATCATTTATTTAAAAATGTGTATAGCAATTTGTTCTATTTTCACATTATTTTAATCTTTATCAGATTTATAATCGACATTTGATCTGTCTGGTCATTAAAGTTGTTCAAGAAATAAATGGTCTTATTTTATTGAAACATTGGCATTCAAAATGAGCTCTACCTTAAGATATCTGTTCAGCAATTTAAACATACTCATTCACATTACAACGACGTTCCAACTCAAGATTAGGCCTAAAAAGTTGATGTTTTCCACTAACCCGACCGACCCTAATTTTCTGTGCCGACCTTTTACTTGTTTTGCAATATGAAGTCAAGTGTACAGCGAAAAAATCACTGATTTTATTTGATCAACTGGATTAGTTTATCAAAATTATGATTGTGACATCTTAGAATTGTATAGAAATGATGTTACATTTAGAATATCAAAGAGTAAAACTCCAGTTGCTCCATCAGTACTGCTCATTCATTATACACACGTGCGCGTGAACCTTTATTGAATCAATGTTGTTTTGCCAATTGGTCACTTTCAATAAATAAATGTCCACGCGCGTGTTTATAATCAAAGAGCAGTGCTGCTGGAGCAACGGGACGTTTACTCTTTTATATTAGAGAGTAACTTAATATTATTTGCCCATGTTCGTCTCCCTAAGCCATCTGTTGATTTTATCATTTTATAGATGTTCGCATGGTATCTATGGTTGGTATTTGGTATTTGTAACAGTCAAACTCGGTTATTGTCATATTTTGTGTGATAATGAAAGCACAGCGCCAGACGTCTAGCACCATACTGGAATAAACTGTATATTCAAGAAAATAGCTTTTGAAGGCTATTGGATACATCAATTCGATATTCCTTACATTAAAACTGGTTGATTCTAATGTCTACGCATTTGAACGTCAATTGTTATCCGAACCCTGTTTAAAGACCAGCCGAACAATTCGCTCAGAATTAATCAGAAAACTTACCCGCCATGTCAACAAACTTGAAACTCATCACGCTGCAATTCATATAAAACAGCACTGCAATTATAACATTTAAGGTTTTAATGTTAATAAGAATTTAAATTCAAAATGGTAAATTTTTTATCAGGGTAACATAAGTGCATTTTTTTAAATTTAATACCTTATCCCTACTTATTTGACAAAACCTAAGATCGTACTGATATTATACATAACCGTCATCGTTGTGCAACTCAGTAAGAAGTCGTTATTAAGGTTTAAGTATGTCACATTTAAATGTTTTGCCGTACATATACGTGCTTAGTACCTATATTATTTAATCTATCAATAAACATACGCGTTAACGTATTCAAAGCACAATACTCTGTCAAGACGGTGAAACTATTACAACACGTTCATTTATAGGTTGAAAAGGTGTTAATGTACATAAATTGGATACAGCAAGAAAACGAATATATATATATCTTGTTCCAATGGTCGTAAGTTGTTTGGGAAATATCAATAAATAATATCAATTTTGCAGGTGATTAGGTTGTATATGCTATTTAACCATATTATGTAATATAACCATATTACGTAATATAACCATTATTTACCATATTAAACATCGGAAAATGTAGCACCATTCAGAGAGCAGTGCCCCAGATAATTATTTGGGTAATAGGGTTTTCACCCATTGATTTTGAAAAAAGGGTGATTTCAGTTTTTAAATACGGTGAAATAAGTTATTAACATTTATACCTCAACATTATTGCTGCTTTGCTTCTGTTGCACAGACTGGGTGCTGTATGCACATGTGAACTTTTTTCTGTCCCATCAACGTCAACAATTTCTTACCAGGGATATGACTTTTTCCACTTTTGACAGTTTTTTTCAATCACGTACTTTCCGTCATGTTTTTGGATGTCAACTCACTACTTTCAAGTGCTGCATACATAGTTTCTAACAAATCGATAACACGAATGATTGGGTACATATTCGCGCTTGCCTACTTGGTTGGAAAAAGTTTGCGATCGACATAAATATATTAAGCGCAACAATCGCTGACGTCTTTCGACCTCGCTTACACATTTTTATTACGCACAGTTATAGAAACTGACATAACAGACGCTTTACAAATACATACACGTCGTAAATATTTTGGTCAGACGCTTAATTTCCTATGAAATATAGTCTGCACAGCATTTGAATAACTTCGACTGTTTTGCTCCTCCGTCATCTGGGCGCATGCTAACTTTCGAATGAATAAAATCTTCGCCGCCGTATGATAATTATTCCAATGAGAAATTACCGAAATTGGGCAAAGCATTTTTCGATCGAGACTTGTATGGTACGCATCAAATTTAAAGAAACAGCGTAAAATTCAAAATGATTGCGTTTTAAATACGCATCATATTGAATATCTTTGCGTTTTTAAACATTTTAATAGGGTGAAAAACACCGATACGCAGCTTATCTGGGGCACTGAGAGAGGTATAATATTGTATTGATATCTACATCGTCCTGTATTCTATGAGACTTAAGAGACTACAGGATGATACCAATAATCATTCCGTATGGTGTCTCTTGAGTTTTATCATTATGACTTTACATCATGTCAAGTTAATTAATAGGCACTTGTTTCCGTATGTAGTTATCAAATGGATTCTATTTGTGTATATCGTTCTTTTTTATACTTTTAATCCTTACACTGAATTTTCTTGCAGATATTAACAATTGTATGTTACAATATTCATTATTTAAACGCAGTGGATGTATTTTGCTTACACTTAAGTAACGTATCAAAAGATCGTTCTTTTCAACAAAAGCACAATCATAAACAGACTGAGTATCTGAAATGATATTACAAAACTTCTGGAGTAACTGTCAATGCTGCTTAGTGTCAGTGCTGCTTAGTGTCAATGATGCTTAGTGTCAATGCTGCTTAGTGTCAATGCTGCTTCATGTCAATGCTTCTTAGTGTCAATGCTGCTTAGTGTCAATTCTGCTTAGTGTCAATGCTGCTTAGTGTCAATGCTGCTTAGTGTCAATGCTGCTTGGTGTCAATGCTGCTTAGTGTCAATGTTGCTAAGTGTCAATGCTGCTTACTGTCAATGTTGATTAGTGTCAATGCTGCTGAGTGTCAATGCTGCTTAGTGTCAGTGCTGCTAAGTATCAATGCTGCTAAGTGTCAATGCTGCTTAGTGGCAATGCTGCTTGTGTCAGTGCTGCTTAGTGTCAATGCTGCTTAGTGTCAATGCTGCTTAGTGTCAATGCTGCTTAGTGTTAATGCTGCTTGGTGTCTGTGCTGCTTAGTGTCAGTGCTGCTTAGTGTAAGTGCTGCTAAGCGTCAATGCTGCTTAGTGTCAATGCTGCTTAGTGTCAATGCTGCTTAGTGTCAATTCTGCTTGTTGTCAATGCTGTAAACATTCTGACGTTAACTTTCAAAAATTGTACTTTATCTTAAACATGTTATTGAAAAACTAAATCTACTTGAAATAATTCCATCGTATTTTTACTGTGATATTTTTTCTAATTCTACACAGATAAATAGATAGATGCACAAGTATGGTAATCTCTGATGAAGGCATCGCCAGCGACCGCACGTCGCTGGTATCTAGCAGAAAGTCTTACATCGAGTCCTTCAAAGACAAGGGTCCCGAAAAGTGTGGTTTGTTGAAATGTTGATGATGTGAACTCGTGTTCCTTCATACTTTGGTTTTTATATTTACATAACTGGAGTTAACAATTATTTGTGTTGGAGATTTGAAACTTATCAATATATTAAAACAAACATATAAACCAGCATGTGAACTTGCGCACATCCATCTTTGGATTGTTTCATAACAACCGGACTTGTGGGCCATTTTTATATGAAAAAATGATATATTTGTGTGTGTCACAAGTAACTCAAAACGTATTGCTGCAAGAGGGCTAAACCTTTACACACTTATAAAGCAGCGTGTTAACTTGCTCACTTCCAAATATGGTTCAGTTTTTCCGACATAAGGGAATTGTTTAGACAAAAGAAGAATGTGGAAGTACCCATGCCCTACGGACACATGTCTAGCTAGTACTATATGCATTATAAGGCATCATCCTCCCTTAAACAGTCTTTTATGTCATACAGTTTTTGTTTATAACTGATTTTGCACCAGTTTTTTCAGTCACTGTTATTGTTTATCCTGAATACCGAATAATAATTGATTACAAAAAAGCCCCTACCTACAGAGGTGCACAAAGTGTTTCTGAATGGGTTTTTAGACTATCATTACATGATTTGTGCTCGAAATTCACATTAATGTTCAAAATAATACCAAACTTATTAAAAACTTAATCTTACACCTAGATATGATTGCACCGATATTTGATCATTTCAAGTTGTAAATGTAAACTAAAACTCTGTTGTTGAAAACATACTTTGACTCAATATATTTTTACTAGCTGGGGGATAGTTCATAATGTGTAAGAGAACAATTTATCTACTCGAGTTTCTGATTCAATACAAAGATAACAGTAGGCGTAAAAGTTTGACTATGGAATGAACATATTGATATTTCTGTATATTTTGAGAACATGATGTCATGTAATGGAGATACTATTTTTTTTTAAACTTTAAATTGATGTGTAAATGCTTATGTTTCAATTCAGTAACTGTTCTCCTTAACATAGGGAATGAAGTAAATTGTCACACATTCAAGATTTGTTTGCTTGATTTAATTAATGATGTTATTTTTATCCTGATTGTACACTTTATTTTTAACATCATGCTGGTTTTAGAAAAGACAAGCAAATTCAGTTGTAACTTATATTTTAAAGTTGTTGTTTTACTTTTGTATTAAATTTTCAACTTGAAATATTTTGGATAAGAAGAAAAGTCTAGCCACATGGTAACTGAACTGTAAATATAAACATATTTCAATGAATGCATATTTTGTAGTGATAATACTAAGCTTTTATATGTTTGATACTTTTGTTTTGTACTGATAGTTTTGTATGGGAAACTGTTTAAGGTGAACCAATGACTGACAGATGAACATTTTAAAAAGCAAAGCAACATTTTTGATAGTGGACTAAAAATCCTTTGACATAAGTTAAATGTGAAGGTTTTACACGAAATAACTGTCTCGATTGAGTTCCGCATTTATACGAATGTTTGAAGAAATGTTTTCATTATTGATCAAGAGTTAATATGTTTTATTCTTTTGCAGTTGACACAGTATGTAAAATATAATGAATTGTTTAGTTTTAAGTCATAATCTCAAAGTTGACATGCAAATTGATTTGAATGTTTTCTCACATACGTAACGCAAACATCTGGTGTGCGTAATTTAAGGCATTTGACGGTATTGTTTACACTGTGTAATTGTTAAATGTTTTGTTTATACACATGAACAAACTTATGTTCAATATACAGAAAACAGAATACTATACTTACTGAACGAAATTCTTTGCCTACTATTGCCAGGTAACAGGACGCCAGTTATATACGTTACGGATGCCAATGTTAAAAAACAAAGCTAACAAAGTGTGAACTTCTCTAAAAAGCGAAAGGTTCATGAAAACCCACCCATTAAACAAAATAAAAGATAGAGTGCCACCCAGTTAAAACTAAAAAAAATGACATATACGTGCAATATAAGTCGAATGAAAAAAAAAGATACAGTCGGTTCGATACTAATACAGGGTTGATGAGACAAAAATACTACCATTATTGCGAATCGGAATACCTGAAGCGATTCGGAATACCTGACGCGTGCTTAGATAATACATATCACTGGATAGTTTGTTAATTGCAAACTTACATTTTAACTGTTTATTAAATACAATAACATTTAACGCGTGTTACCACAACGGTACTTTTTTACCTTGAACAATGCTTAAAAGTGCTTGAATTTTGCTTGTTTGACCTTGACAAATGTTTAAACAGTTCTTTTTTCAAGGAAATTTCTACAAACGTTCTAATTGATGTTGCTCGGTTAAAACCGAAAGTTTAAGTACAATTCTACAATTATAGTCGTAATGTAAATTATTATCCTTGGATTTTCACGGTTAAGACCAATATGATTAGATAAAATATGAATAATCACTTGATTTCGACATACTTGTAGAATGGGTATAATGCAGGTTTTTAAAATCGTCATTCCTCTACGAACCTATTTTAGTCGGACTCGTAATGCTACCAAATGGAGGTAAGTTTAGAGTCGTACTAAAGTGGTAATAACGTAGAGACGTTATAATCAATTAATAGTATGGCACACAGTTAATCATCTTCCTGTACCTTCTTCGAAATTTCTGCTAGTAACTCAACGGTGTTCAAAGTACATCTGAAAACATAGCTTTAACGAGTTAAATTATTTACATGTTCCCGATGAATCAAATCCACGACCATTAGGCCTACCTTAGACTCACTGGTATATACCGATGTATGGTCATTGGAGACATTTAATTTGAGCCCATCATTTTCCATAATATCATCATTATTTTCTGGAACGTTCTGACCATTAGACCGCGGCTTATTATCTGTTGTGATGTTTCTACGAAACTTAAACAATGCCATCATATTTCTTGGTTTCCGTGAAGACCAATTAATTACATGTTCAGATTATATTCCTCGGGGATTGACAATTCAAAGAACTTGATCAAGCAAATTTGGAATCCGAGACACAAGACTCTAAACTTTGGGCACGCTCGTTTATTATTTGAACTACATGCTAATGGTTACGACATAAATTTGAAACTCGTAATTAATTTCTAGAAAAGCTAACGTTGTTTTTTTTTCGCATTCCATGCTCAAGAAGCACAGATTGTACTTCAATTTCGCTTCGCATTTCTTGACAATACAATTACGCTTATTAGGACGGACATGTACAAATAAATCGTTTCAAACTAAAGTTGCAAGACAACATAAATATTTAATATTTTAACAAATGACGCAAAATATGAAAGTCGTATTACTTGATAGAGCCGTATATAAATGCTTATTCAACCAGTTTGGTATATGAATCTATATACAGCGGTAAGCTAATGCAAATACATACAGTAACAATAATGTATACCCAATTAACGATAAGATGTTAATTCATAGGAACGCGAGGGTTATGCCACAAAGACAACATACCCACACAAATGTTACAAGTATAGTTCATGGAGTACGCACTATACTACCCTGTTAATTGTCTGTAAGTTTATAATGTTAACAAACTATTATTGTTTAAAGAAGAAAACACTCATCCACCACACTCTTCGATTAAAAAGATGATGGTTGAAGTGTTTAAGTGTGTGATTAACTTTTCTAATGATGATGAACATAACTTTGATTCTAAAACTCACTGTCATTGTCCGAGCTGCAAGGATGCTAGCCCAACCGTAAACTTGCAATGATTCTATCGCTTATATTCATATCTAAGTGATTTAACATTGCATGTTTATAATAATATGACTCCATGTACTTAAATGTCCATATTTTTTGTTATTTGCGTTAAGTTTGCCATTTCTTAAAGAACAATTTAGCTGAGGTATAATTTCGGATATTTTGCTCGCAAAATACGTCTTCTGTGTAATAACTGCAAATAAGTTTAGATCAGAGAGAAATACATGTATTTATGGTTAAATGCAGAGTCTTTTGTTTATCTAGATATGCTCTTAAACTTTAATTGTTAGTTTTAAAAATAACGTTATCATTTAATATTTGTGGCTTCATAAATGATTTTAAGGAGTTCATCATCATCATCCATCCCCATCCACGACGACACATAGGTCCTCCGCCAATCCGGTCTGTTGTGGGTTTCTGGGAGAAACTCATCCATGAGGAGGGACGTCCACTCTTTCACATTGTCCATCCAGCTTTTATTCTGACGGCCTCGACGGCGACCTTCCTCTAGCGTGCCCTGGAGCATAGTCTTGCACGGAGAGTCGTGTCTGGTGACGTGTCCAAACCAAGCCAGATCTCGTCGTTTGATGGTCGCCAGTATGGGTTAGTCTTGTGCTCTATGTAGGCGATGCGGAGCAGTATTCGTCTTCATTTGTGTTCAAAGGCTTGTTTCCTGCGTTCTGTGTCCGCGTGAAGCATCCAGATCTCGCATCCGTAGGATGGAGACAACGAGGGACGTGTATAGCCTGCGCTTGGTGGGTAAGCTGATGGAGCTGCTTGTCCACAATCTGCTCAGTTTGGCCATTGCTGCGGTTGCCATGGCAGTTCCTATTCGGACCTCAGCGGAACCATCCTTGGACAAGGTTGCTCCCAGGTACTTGAATCAGGTCACTTCTTCCACCTTCTTGCCGTGCATGGTGATGTCTGCACTGGTGTTGTTCGTGCTGTTCACCATGATCTTCGTCTTCTCCTTGCTGACCCCCATCCCGTAGGCTCCTGCCCTTTCATTGAGTCTGTTGGTGAGATCTACGCTGTCTGTATGACTACATTATTCATGAGTTCTGTCTGTTTTTTTCTGTTGAGCACCTGTTATCAATACTCATATTGTATATTAAAGTCTGTTTAGATGATATTCATATAAAAACATTTTAAAAGGGTATTTTTATCATAATCCGCTATTTCGACGACATATTATATTTATGTTTATTGCAAATTTATGTGTTGGTGAAATGTTGACTAAGTTATCTCTATAACATCGATATGGTGCTTTGATTTCTCACTGTCTAAATTTGCGTTCCCACACACTCGCATATGTTTAGTTTAAGTTAAACTTGATATTTAAAAAGAAATAATTTAATTTTGAAAAGGGATCGGTAACCAATGTTACGTAAAATCGAACAACTGGAGTGACTTGAGCGCTTAGATTTGTTTTATTTAGTCAAAAGCATTTCTACAGAATATGGTTGAGATGAAAATGAAAGTCAAAGCTCAAAACTGCTCTGCGCCTTTTTCTGTTCAATTATTATGTTTGAACATAAACTGGAAACGACACATATGTGTTAAAGTGACATTTACACGCGTCTTTGATTTCAATACTGCTCCAGCAGCTGGAGTTTCACTTCTTTATATTTGATAAAAACAAGTCTTTAATATAATAAATAACATTTTCATAAAACCACGTGGTCTAACGTTTTAAACTTTTTCCAATTTTCGCTTTTTTGACTCGTATATCATGTTCAATTACAAAATGATAGCTATTTTAAGCTCGTTATAAACATTATATATACTATTTGTTAAAGGTATTAAAGAAAAAAAAGACCATAAATAGTATATTATCTATAAGATGTTTAATACTGTAATTTATCGGAACAATTTGAGATATAAATTATTAGATAAATTGTTTCCGACAATAAAGTAAATAAAACACGTGATCTTTCAAGATACAATTAAGCCTTTTACGAAAACTATACCGACCTTTAAGCAGTTGTTTGTGTCGCCAATGTAAATGTTTCACCTAATGTGATGACTTAACGTGAAGCGAACAATGTATCACAACAAAAGGATAAGACAAAGTCATCAAATTGTGTAGATTAAAAACGTTCCGTTACAAAGATCATGCAATTTTGTTCACACTTACAGTTGGGTTGAATGAATTGTTTTGAACAACAACGGTTGTATACGACAAGAAATGCCAACTCGGACGCGTGAATAAGAAGAGAAATGCCAACTCGGACGCGTGACATGAAACAGATACATCCCAGACCAGGTGGTTTTTCTTAAACTGAAAAATCCGCATAATAATACCGAGTACAATTGCGGTTTTTTTCTGGTCATAATCAAATAAGATTATTCTCTTTAGCAAAAAGTCAAAATAACAAATATTGAAATAGTGAAATTCTAGACACATTGTGAGATAAAATAAAATCTTAACGTTAGCTTGCCTTCAATTTAAGGCAAGTGATGAATTGCCCGCATAATATAGGACAATATATACAACACAAAATAAAACATATAACAAGAATAATAAGAACAACAATAACAAGAGCAACATCATATATATAGATAAAAATTAGTCTATAAGTCATTAACTAATTAATTTTACTTTTTTGTTTACTTGTTATCTCACATTAAGTTATTACTCGAGTCCTACTAGAAAGACAGACGCGCACGTCTAGATGTTATTCCAACCACTCCACTTTTTCTGGTGCAAATGACATTGTGACGCTAAAATTGTTATCTAGAAAAATCGAGCAAGACTGTGTGGCTTTAACGGACAATACGAGTAAATTACAGCTAGACAATTGTCATAAACTTATTGGATAAATCATAGCAACTGCGAAATTAAAGTTCGTGTATGAATTATCTGTTGTAATCGTATTTGAAAAAGGGAGTAAAATATTATAATCAAATAAAGCTTAAAAGTACCCAAACCTTGTGTTAGTTTTAATGTTCTTTTTTATTTACGTTGATAAATCAAACACGAATGTCCTTTTGAACAGCATGCACACAATAATAAATAATGAAGGGAATCATTGTTATCATCTAACATGTTTTTCAGTTTAAAGCATTCATTCTGCACCTGCGGGCATCAACATTTAACAGACTAAACGCCATAATATGTACAGAAAATTTCAGTCTTTGTAAAAAGGTGATAATCATGCCATTATGTCCCTTTACTCTGCAGTGCATAGAACGAACTTGCGAAGAATAGATTCTCCAAATTAAAGTTACAAAACGTCTGTCCGTGTAGTTCTTATATAACAACCTCTTGTTTGGTTTTTGTTTGTCATTGTAGGCAAAACAGTCCATTTTTTACAACAAAGAAACACGTAGTAGTAAAAGCTTAAGACTCCTGCACAGTATTAGCATAAATCGTTTTTTTTTCAAGTTCACGTTTAAGTTTGCCTATACCACTTTTCAGAGTGGTACCCTTTCAGTAGTTTTGATGGATTTCTGTACTAAAGGTATATGTATATGACAATATTATGTAATGATGTCGTTTGTATTACAAGAAACTAATATATTCCTGCTATGCAGTACTATAGTACTGTTTTATTAGTACGAGGCATTTATTTTTTGGCAAATCAGCAGTCAATTGGCATGGAGTTCAGCTAAATCTAAGACAATTCTTCTGTGTGATGTTAATGTGTGATAAAGAAACACAATCACTATTTGTAATTACATTTCTGTGGCATCACGCATGCTGCGGTTAATTAAATGTAACTACAATATATAGAGTTTGCGTCAATGTTAACGTATAAATTTAGTTTTACCATTTATACAGTTTACTGTTAATTGCACGTACCTCCTGTCATTTGGAACTAAAACCAATTCTCATGTGGTGTAAACTTTGGACATGTCTCGTTTTAGTTGATGAAAGGCATCTTACATCATTAATGTTAATCTACATAGTTCCAGAAGCCATTTGATGAATAATCAATGATGAATATTTTATAAACGAGTCTGATGAATATTTTATAAACGAGTAAGAGACACAACATTACACTATTTCGCGATAAATCACGTTTTATTTTATTAAATAATGAAAACACAAATGTCGTAAATATCAGATTTTATGGATTTCTGTGACAATCAAAGCAATTCTCATATGCAAAATATATTTATTGCCAAGATATTAATTGATCTTCATTCGAGATCATGTTTGCATTTTATTCCATTAAAACTTCGTTTGCTGCGATATTTAGTTCTGCATAATTAAAAGATTGCAAATTCACGATGGCACCGATTTGTTCTCTGATGTGTTTCGTTGATATATGTGTATTGGTTATTTGTGGGCATGTCAAAAGATCGTAATTCTTTTAATACCACTCACGTTATTGACTCCTTATCGGAATGGTTCGCATGATTTTAATAAGCCACTTGTTTGTGAAACAAATAGTTCCTATTTATTGTCACGACATACGGTAATGACTGTCAGGCGATTTTCCAAGTACCGTAAAAACATTTGTTTTTTGAGTAATGATTTCCTATTCATCTGCTTCAGAAAACCTCAGGACCATGCATACGCATTAAAAACATCATTCATTTTTTAAATGCATTATGCTTTAATCGTTTGTCTCCTAGTGTCAGGTTGTTTCTCGTCGATGGTATTTCCCTAAGTATAATAACACTGTGCAACATAAAAAAGGTGCGCAACTCAATATGTGCCGTTATCTGAATGTGTAATGTGTCAGTCTCAATATTGAACAATATATTAATTATTGTATCGAATTCCTTCAGACAACGTGCATTTATTAACTTCGACAGGCGAAAGAACATGGTAATATAAAGCTGCAAACTTATAAAGTAACATAACATTTTGCTATTGTTCTTTTTGACGTAACACCAAATTAACATTTTCTGATATATGGTAGTTCAGACGCATTTTAAGTGTATCCATATAAGTATTAACATCAAGAAAAATTACAAACTTAATACGTTTACAGCATTTTTGAACTATCAGAAGAGCTGGAAGCATAAGGGAAAACAAAAAAGTGTTGTCATTTTGCTGACCCCAAACAAGGCACGTGATTGTAAAATTGAAGGTATGACACGTGCATAGATCGTCATAATATATATTGATCGGTTCCACCAGAATTAATGATAATTCTAGGTTTGCATGTCACAGGAGTGTTAATTTAGGAAAGAAAAAGATGGATAGGTGATAACATTTGACTAGATCATAATAATGATACCTCATCTTCTCAATCAGTCCACATGGTAGTTTGACATTTAGATGTCACAGACAGGCACGACAAGAAACTGGTATACATCGGAGATAACACGTGACTTCAACGTGCTTCAACGTGATTCTGATCGGCTCCAGTAATTCACAGGAGTATTCTACGTGTATATTGACTCACGGATTGGTCAATGAAAGAACAGGGACAGATAGGTTATAAGACTATCAATCGAGGGGGGATAGAATTATAGTTAAATATTGATCATTTGAATATTTTTGTGCGACAGCAATTTAGCAACGCATTTTTGTGTCAATACATACGAATTATGAAACTTTAGAAAGATTATCGGGAGAGAAATTATTATGACCAGCCGTAAGTCTTTTATTTAAGGCAACCAATTCCCTATACAATACGTTACAAGTTACAACACATACAATATATCATACAACATTAAAAATGATTAAATGATCAAAAGGTTAATCCAAAGCACTGGAGGTTAAACGCGTTTAGCAGCATATTGTACGTTGTGTTCAACATAAACATTCGTTCCCATTTTGCTCAACTCCAAAGTATGATCGTACATATGATTTGTGAAACGTCATGCACTTTTCATATTTTATATTACAGTGGGTTTTCGCATGGCTATGATAATAAGTGAAAAGGAAAACACTTTTGTTTTCTGACAAAGGTTAATCATGTTTGTTTCCCTTGTTGAAAACCAAATATAACACACACAAAACAGATTCAACATGACTTGTTAATCCTCAATTTAATTATTTATGCCAAAAACATGCGCAAAACGATTTTGTAATAACACATCTACATATTTACACACTTCTCATTTCTTTTCGTTTAACTATCATTGTCCACATTAAAGAGCATTGTTGATTTTAAATTAGATTGTGGTGTGGTTCATTATAAATGGAGATTAATTATAGACACCGTATTGCATGATGAACTTGACTTAGATTTCATGGGAGACGAAGAACATGTGCTCGTTTAAAACTTCTATTAAAGCCATTACTTCAATCCAGTTAACTAAAATATTTACAGAACAATCTTTACTCGTTGCTGATGTATTTCAAATCAATAGGCTTTTTCAAAGTGTGTTTAATATAAATCGACTATAAATTCCTTAATGTTACTCAAGAAAAAAGGGTTGTGGTGTTAAGTTACATGAAGAAATAATTAAATTTGTAAGCAATCAGAAATCAGTTGTTAGCAGTTGTCAGATATAGCGATGACTATGCTGCTGTGTCACATTGAAGTGTTATTACGCATTTAAATATATCTTTATAATATAGAGTTTGCGTCAAGATTCACAAATAAGTTATTTTGTTTTGTTTTACATATATAAAGCTTAATGTTTTTGAATGCACTTCGTGTAATTTTGAAATAAATACGTTTTATTTCAGGTGGTATTAAATCAGGATATGTCTCTGTTTAATTGATGGTGGACATCTAAGAACAATAACGTTAATTTAAATGGTTCCAGAAGCCATTTGTCTGATGAATATTTTATACACGGAGATGAAACAGATGAAATTACACATGTAGTAAAATACAGTTGTATGGATTTCTGTGGAAATCAATTAATTTATATTTTGCATAAAAATTTTATATCCTAGAGATTGTTTACATTAAATACCATTAAAACCTTGTGGTCTGCAATATTAAGGTCTGCCATAATTGAAGGATAACACCGATTTGTTCCCCGATGTGTTTCTGATGTGCCAATCACTTTCAAGAGTACGAATTTTTCTTGAGTAACAATATACATATATATAGAAAAAATATCGAGAAATTTGATCGACGAACAAAAACAACAATGACTGCATTTTAAAATATGCTTTCATGTGAAATGAAACATAAGGACAAGTTATTTGGAAGACAATGCAAAGAACATGAAGTTGAACATTAACGACGTGACGTAACACCGATATTGTTTTAAACACGATGACGACTTCTTTCAACTCAAATTTCTATCTATGAGTACTTACCTTAACCAGCATTTCAATTTCTGTGGCGTCCAGCCATCTGTCAAAACTTTGCAGTACATAGATTCAACGTAATCGGTAAGGAATCGGTGAAGTGCGCTCCGAAGTTGTCATAGGTTGTGGAAAAAAAAGTTTGGAACTTTGACGTTTGTGTGTAATCAATTCTGATTGTTTCGTTCTAATTTCAGAATACACAATATATGTGTAATGTTCTTTTTAAATGACCATTTACAAAACAATTCAAGAAATTGATACTTAATTTATGTATGTAAGAATATCTTAACAAAGAGCGTCATTATATACTTAATCAAAGGCTTAGTCGAAAATGACTATATACCTTATAGCCTTGTGTTGGCATTGTGTTTGTTGTAAATTAGTTTTATTATTAAAGGCAATATTCTCAAGTTGACAAACTTGTATCAAAATGTGATAAAATAAAAAGGGGCGTTTGCCTGATTTCGTCATGGGAAGTCATCATTATGTGCTTTATTTATAATAATATTTGTAATTTCATGCAAAAGTTCATTTTTCATTAAATATTTTAATTTTAAATCACGTTTTAATATAAAAAGCAAGAAAGGAAATATAAAGATTTTGATTCATTTGTATTGGTTAGATGTTGGCATGTTTAAAGCTCAATTCGTTTAATGTCGCTGTTATTTTTGTCCTTATAGAAATGGTTCGCATGTTTGAAAGTAAACCACTTGTTTGTGAAACGACGAGTTCCTATTTATTTTCACGACAAGCACATACGGAAATGACAGACAGGCGATTGTCAAAGTACCGTAAAAACATTATTTTGCGAGTAATGATTTCCTATTTATCTGCTTCGGTAAATCTCAGGACCAGGCAGACCCATTGAAAACATCATTCATTTTTTCAAGAACATTATGCTTTTATTGTTTTTCTCCAAGTGTCAGCTTATCTCTCTTGGATGTTATTTCCCAAATTATAATGACACTGTGCAACATTATTAAAAAGTGCGCAACATAATATATGCCGTAAACTACGCTCTAACTGATAGAAATATTGTAATTCTGCACAGGGCTCAACTGAATCACAACTGTTCATTGAGCTGCATATAATTGTATTTATTATGGATATTAATAGTAATGGATTATTCATTCTATATGTTTGGCCGAAACTAAAAAAGAAAAAAAATAGTTATAACTATTTTAAAAACCATTTAACATTAAATTAAACGTCCATATATGTTTGCTGCTAGTTTAATTTCTATAAAGTTTAGTTTTTTCTGTAAAACAAAAGCAGTACTACGAAGCAAAAATTCATTTGTTAATATCATGTTTTTACTACGGGACATAAATTTTATGGTTGAATTATCAATATTGAATTCTATTACAATACCTGTATTACTTGTTCATTTTTACCATTACTAAAACTAGTATATCTGTGAAAAATACTTACTGTTGTTGTCATGTTATAAATATATAGAAATTGTAGTGTCAAAAATAGGTTCAGTTCTGTCCTGTTCTAATAAAAACTTAATTGCTTTCATTTATACAATGTATCTAATTATGAGACATGAAAATGATATGATAATTAATATGATTACAAATAACGATATTTTCCTTGTGAATGTCTCATAAGTCGCTAACAAACTAAAACTTAGAATGGTAATCTTCATTCCCAACGCTTCATTCTCAACAGTTGGTTATCATTTAATTAACTAATTAAAGGATATATCAAAACATTG
The DNA here is from genome assembly GCA_007657795.1 of Dreissena rostriformis. NCBI lineage: Eukaryota > Metazoa > Mollusca > Bivalvia > Myida > Dreissenidae > Dreissena > Dreissena rostriformis. Next base: position 30,065 of record VMBQ01009368.1, read on the forward strand.
TAACGAATAATGTGAGAATTCCAAATGCATGCTTTGAGTAATACATGGTGAATGTTTGTCCTGATTTTTGTTTTCGATGTATTGAAATGACTTACGAGTCAGAATTTTATATTAAAGGAATAGAAAGGCATAGATGTTTATGCTTTTAAACTGTTCTTTTTACTTAATGCGGATGGAATGATTATTTTTGGTAACACGGGTACTGTTTGGTATTTTTCACAAAATATCGTTGTAAAATTGTGCACAATTTATGATGGCTAATTTCTTCCATANCTCCTAACAAACTAAAACTTAGAATGGTAATCTTCATTCCCAACGCTTCATTCTCAACAGTTGGTTATCATTTAATTAACTAATTAAAGGATATATCAAAACATTGTAACGAATAATGTGAGAATTCCAAATGCATGCTTTGAGTAATACATGGTGAATGTTTGTCCTGAATTTTGTTTTCGATGTATTGAAATGACTTACGAGTCAGAATTTTATATTAAAGGAATAGAAAGGCATAGATGTTTATGCTTTTAAACTGTTCTTTTTACTTTGTGCGGATGGAATGATTATTTTTGGTAACACGGGTACTGTTTGGTATTGTTTCACAAAATATCGTTGTAAAATTGTGGACAATTTATGATGGCTATTTTCTTCCATATTGTTCTGGCAATTTTTTATGATGGCTATTTTCTTCCATATAGTTCTGGCAATTTTTATCCTAAAATAGTCAACAACTTAAATGTACATACAAAATGATTTCATTCATTGTATACAATTTTAAACATCCGCTTGTTTTTTTGCGATTTTGAACATTTTTCATTGAATGTCTTTCCTTAAGACCTTAAATTAAAAATATCTATATAAAAAGGGGCAATTTAAATATGGTATTTTCATGCAGATAGCACTTGACAAATGCGCACTGTTGACCCAAGCCTGACATGTAACAGGTCGTCTCAATTTTGACTCAGTGTAAATTTATCACACTATATCAACAATTGCATTTTTAAAATGAACAGAAAATGAACGAAAAAAAGGACACTGCTTACAGATTACTACCTACGGCCGACACTTCACAAGAAATAAAATACACCAAGCTTGAGGCTTTAGAACTATCATACGACGATTTGATTTTCTCTTCAGTCTTCGCATATTTATTTTTTTCGTAATGGTATTCTGAATCTTAAATCAAAGTTTTTGCAAAATCACAATTTTTTCTCCCCATTTTTTTCGGAGCCATATATGTATGAATTTCACTATAATGACTTTAAGTAGTTATCAAACAATACTTGTTTGATGAATATTTATACATTAATGTCTTAAATATGCATTCATGATTGTATATAAGATGTAATAAGTGGAATAAAGAAAATCTGAGCACACATGTGTTGTTATCTTCCCTCGGAAAACAAAAAAAATACCATCTCTAGTCATAAGTCGTTTAAAAGATTGTTCTAATAATGACAGAAGAAAAATACAAACTTTGAACATAA
>VMBQ01009369.1:0-31109 GCA_007657795.1 Dreissena rostriformis
GATTATCTAAAAGATAAAATTAAGTTGACTATAACACTTAGTCTTCATAATGAAGCCAGCTGTAAAATTAAATGAAATGCACACATTTGTAAAGTGTATGAGTCACGCATTATTAAATGATTCGAACACTTAGCTTTATTGCAGATACATATAAACGAATGTAGTAATTATCATTTGTACTCATATAAATAATCTCGTTTATATAAAGATAATTATCCAGATGTTATGTAAAACGTGAAAACGTTATTAGATTCCTGTATTCACTTTGATGCACATAAACATGTTTGAATGAAATTTGATCATTTCTTCAAAATAACGTAAGTACTACCAGATTACGGACGTTTTTCGTGAATATAATTATTGTCAATAAAACATTAGTTGGTTCGGCTCAAAACTTGTCCGGTTCCTTTTCCGGTTCGCTTTTCTTATCGCTCATGATATACAACTGGGAAGCTATGTGTAATTAAATAGTTTTGTCATCTTTTATTTCGTTTTTTAAGGATGGAGTTAGATCTATACCTGTTTATGTATCCTCAAAACACGCATTCAACTTAGAGTGGTTTTAATTGAATTAAGTATTTTGTGTTTCGTATGTTGTAATAAGTATAGGTAATCGCTCATGGTGTAAAAAATGAAATTGCATCAAAATTAACAAACAAAACAAACCAAAATGAAAAACTCTCTTCTTGATATTATCTTTTATTAGACTGTACTATCTTTTTTATAATTTACAAAACAAGCTACGTTTCATTTGGTTCAAATTCTAATACGAAATGGTGGTAGTATACATGTATGTTTTTTTTAGAAATAATTAGTACCTAATACATAGACTTTTTGTGACTGTGTAGTGCACTTTTTTTAATATGCAAAATACATTCGAATAAGAGTGTTACCGCAAACGTATTACCTATTTTACAAAACTACCTGCGACGTATTTCAAGGTAACTGCGGAATATCGGACAGAGTTTACGTGGATCATTTTAATGTATGACTTGGTGCAAGCCGTAAGCACCCATATTGATTAACGTGTAATAGCTAAAACAGCATTTCTGTGTGATGCATTAACCACCATCCTGTTCGATAATAGGTTAGAATTAAACATTTATATTTTTTATTTTATTAATTTTAATTAATAAAAACAATTAACAAAATCTGACCACATTTGTAAAATGCGTTAACAAATTCTTGCATCAGTCCATATAATTGTATACCGCTTTGAAAGTTGTGTATTATAATGACAATGCGTTATAGTACGTGGTTATTTTGTCTATTTTTCGTAACTCATTCATTCAATATGAACAAATATATATTGAATTGCACACTACACAAAATTGGGGACTCCCTCAACATCAGGTTTCTATTAATCATCATCAGTCTGATGAAACAAAACGCAATTAGTTGCAAAACCAACGCATTTATTTTTTTTCCCACATATCATTATGTAAACATCGTATTGCCAAGTAACAATCAGAACAAAAACGATAACAAAGTATATATCACACTTGTCCATAGATAAGCACAAGGTGCTACCCATAAATATACCAAGCACGCCCGAAGAATATATCAGAACACAGGATTCTTAGAGAAAACATATTACTACCATTTATTTTCAGGCGCTACACCTTTTCCAAGTCGACACTCTGTATGTAAGCGCTTTTAATGCACAATTACACAAAGTCACAAATACATTTGTCTTTAATAATTTGTTTTTATTGACGTGTTTTCAATTGGTTTGTTTTGTGAACAAAATACTAATGATTAGGCCATTTCTTTGAAAGGTGTTGCACCAGTCAACCGAACAATTTTCAGTTTGTATTTTAAAACCAAACAAGTATAACCCACAGTACGATATACAGAAGTTAAACTCCAGAAGCTGCACCTTCAAGGAGGCACATTATAATTCTATACCCACCTTAAATAAGTATTTTCAACGTAAGAATCGGTTTCAAATCAAAATGTGTGTCCAAATTAGATACTGTATGATAACAGAGTAAAATATAATTGAACTAACGGCAGTCTATAAACGATACACAAATTGGGTTTATAGATAGAAGACACGTTTAGTTCCTGTTTCGATTGCAAAAACCTGTTAATCAACGACACCACAAGCCGCAACACCCTGGATACGAAACAGTGAGAGTTTGGATTCGTTACGTGATTTGTGGGCGTAACACCATCATCTGGCTGTTGGTTAACTTTCTCAGGTAAAACGCACACATATAAATTAATGCTTAATACAGTGCGCAATCGATCAAAAATAAATATTGGAGTAATAATTTGACTATCTGATCGTTCTAGACAGGTTTGAGATACATGTTTGTTGAACAAGTTTTAGCAGAATAACATAATCAATTTTTATATACTACAAAGGTAGTCGTCGTACGCAATTAAATTACAAAGTTGATACGACGTAATTTCAAATGAAGTCCTAGCTAGAATGCCGGAAAGTATTTTGCAGTCAGAACAAAACGACAAATTAAAATTATGGCACCGTGGCAAATTCTTTGTTACAAGCCTCTTCAAAAGGTACTAAGATATGATTACAGCAAACACCCTTGAATAAATACAGATGGTTGTAATCACATAGGCTCTTAACCGTGTGAATTGAACCACCGCGAAACACTCTTAAATGAAGCTCAAATTCAATTCGACGTATAATTAAAACGCCCAGATAAAAAAGTAGTACTAATTGCCTCAAATACTTTATTCCTTTATGAATTGCGTCGTGTTTAACTATGAATCGAAGACGGGTTATAGTGATGTGGAGTCACGGAGGAAATAAGACTATAGCGATTGGGCATTTTATGCAAAGCAGCATACACTCTACACACATATATGCATGAGGATTTATTCCAGTTGCCTCGAGCTCAAAATCGTGCACTTGTCCTGACCAGATCCGATATAAGTATTGGATTAAGGATTTGAATATCTGATGTGTCTATACAAGTTTGAGATACATTTTTGTTGAAAAAGTTTTAGCAAAATAACACCATCATTTGTTTTATACAGGTAGTCAATAAATACATTAACATTACGAAGTTGATTCCACGAAAATTTAAATTGAAAATGCAGTCTTAGCGAGAAGCCCGTAAAGCATATTGCAGTTAGGGCAAAATATAAATCACTTCCGTTATGGCATCGTGTCAAATGATGTGTTTCAAGGTTTGACAAACAGTACTAAGATATAATTACAGCTAACACCATTGAACAAATACAGATGGCTGCAATCACATCGGCTCTTAACAGCGTGAATTGAACCAGCGCGCAACACTCTTAAATGAAGCTCAAATTCAATACGACGTGTAATTAAAACGCCCAGATACAAATTGCGAGACAAAATGTCTCAATACTGTATTCCTGTATGAACTACGTCGGGTTTACGTATGTATCGAAAACGGGTAACAGTCATGTGGATTCACGGAAGAAATTATAATATAACGTTTTGGGCATTATATGCAAAGCAGCATAAACTCTACGCAGATATAATTATGATATATTAACACTTGATGTACTCGGATTTGAACGACAGGTTCATTCATTAATTCATTCATACATTTATTGTTCATATATGGCAACTGGCCCAAATACAATATGCACTCTAAATACATAGCAACATTTGTGTCACCATACAACCATATTTCCTAAACAATAAGGTCTTAACTTATATTACATATTTTTTAACGACATTAACGTTATCATATAAAAATACAATTTGTATTGTTCCAATGACTAACTACTGCTTGTTTGACCAATCGTATTATGTTATTTTGCTGAAATGACGTTGCAACGTCAACGACATCAATGTAAATAACTTTCAGGCTTTATCATAATGTGCACGAAGTGTTTGCTATATTAAAGGCATTAGATAACAGATATGACGTTTTTTGTCATTACTATCATAGTTGATCAAACTCGTCCATAAGATTCGCTTGTAAACTTGACAAAAGTCGTCTACCCGCAAACAATTCTGAACCGTGACAGACTATATGTCGAATTAATTAAAGTTAAAACAAATAGAAATGCTCTTCATTTTGCCTTAATCTAGACTACCTATTCGAGACGATCAGGTTAGATAATACAAATACTTATAAAAGTGAGATACTGAGGTCAAATGTTTACAATGGTTTATAACATGCATTATCGTTTATTCCGGTTGTATCGTGACCAAAATCCGTAAACTTTTCCAAGCCAATCAATTATTACGAGTTCATGATACGTAAATATTTTTCTCTTTTGTCACCATCGAATCAGTTTTTGTGTTTTATAGTTTAAATCTGTAGAAAACCGAAGTGTTCTTGGAGTAAATATGCAGTTAAGTAAATACCACGGTTATCAACCCATAAGATAGAAGCTGACATTGATAAATATAGCCATATTTTACGTTAACCATATAATCGTCACAAGAGATGGAAGAACAAGCTCCGTTACAACAAAAGTTTAAGGTAAGAGACACTCAATAATACAATATATATTGTCCACATATATGCAACATACCAAAGGTAAACAAGAACCATGTATACAGGGTGCATGATCACTTTACTTTGTGTGGTTCACATTTCAACGTTTATGGATGTAAACACACCGGTAAGTGATGCTTTTGTTTTCAACGTGAAATGTTGGCTACAATTTCATACGTATTGAATGATGTATTCTTAAATCTTAAGATATCGACACAAACTGTCAGATAAACTGCCTTTTATGTTCTAAAGATGTTTGCAAATGTATTTCAATATCTTGAAATATGTGTGAAAATAAATTTATCAACGGTATGTTTACATTCGGTCAAGCCCGTGTGTAAACCCCTGTGAACCCCGTTGATTCTGCACCCTGAATAACTAGGTTTTTGTTTTTAAAAAACTATGTAGTATTTTTTTTGAGATTTCTTTAAAGTATTTATTATACTGCTTAAGTAATTCGTCTATCAAAAACATAAAGAAGGTAAGATACGATGAAATGCAATTTATTTATCGAAACATTTGAAACAGAAGCATACAAAAAGAAACATGGACACGTGCGGTGAGTGCTCTTGTGTTATCAATTTGTAGTTGTCATAGTTCCAGTCAAAGATTGGCAATCGCGTTGTTCTGAATAAAACTTTAACTAACGAAGAATCATCAACACAAATTGGCTCGTGAATTCATGCAGTGTACTTGAGAACAAACTATTGCGCATATACGAATGGATGTTTGTTATTTTATAACTATGCAATTATGGGTGTTCCAATCAACATCAAACTAGGCCAGATCAAAAGAAAATGCGGTGGCTAAGATGGGCTAGTTAATGCATATGACTAGGCTGTTATTGATTACGATACTTCGATGCTAATATCGTTGCTGAGGTAGAGCGCTGGACTTCAAATGCGAGGATCGCGCATTCGATCCCCGGATATTCTATTTTGTGTGGCGATTGGTAATGACATCCTTTCTACAGCCAATGTCAATCTTTCTCTGATTAAAATTGATTTAAATAGAGCAGTTGTCAGTTTATAACATTAGTATGATCACTTAGTACTGATAAAGCAGCTTACCCAGGAAAAGGTTAAGTTGGTAGACTGACCAACGTGATATTACTAAAATACTGTTGATACTGTTGAAAATGACTTAATACTACACTTAACAAACAATATAAAGAAGTGAAACTCTAAAAACTACAGCAGTATTGCAATTCTATCATACACACCTTTGTGGCTGGGCAAGCTTAGCCGAACTAAGATTAGTACTCATGCTGTTGCTAGTGAATGTTACATTCTCTGCTGGTATCAGAGGCAGTGGCAAATAATGAAAATACTACTACTACTAATAATACAAATAATAGGTGTATCGACTGTAAAGGTTCAATATCAAAACATTTTATGCTATGCAATTCTCTAAATTACAACACGTTCAGAAGAATCTTTCTTATGTGCCAAATTTTAGCTTCTTATGTCTACTAACTTCACAGATGCAAACGGATAAAATGGTACACTATAAGAACCAATTATCTACCAATAAATCGAAATACTTTGATGATGGTAATATGGGATTACCAACAGTACATTTATTTCGTTTAACTGCATTGAGTGCACATGCATGCATTGTTTAAGAAAGTTCCGTACACGAACGTGAATAAGTATTGCAAGCAGCTGCAACAACTGGAGCAAACTTCGCAATTCTTTCTTTCAAAATATACATCGAGGTTTGAAAAAACTCAAGACTGGAAATTAGGTTGAATCAGTTCATTAAGGTAACAATTATATAGGAATAAGGAATAACGCCCGAGCCGTATTGCAAAGGATATGCATCACTTTATGCTCTTAAGTATGTATCTTCAATTTATATATTAAAAATTATTATTACACAAATAATACATTAAACGAAGAGGCGTTCGTAAATAAAAAAAACACGTTGCAATGACATTATGATTTATGAAAAAAAGGTATTTAATGGCAATTTGATAACTATTTGATGTATGTGTTGTTAAGCACACGTGTAATTAATTAATAGTTCGTACACATTTATAACGGTCTGAGTATTAATAAAGGACATAGTTAAGTTAGCAGTGGAGGTATTTGTAATCTCGGGTTCTTGAAGCAATATTTACATTTAAAGTGCGCAAATAAGCCATCAAACATTAATAAAAATAGACACACTCCAGAAAATGTTTCCCTTCGTAAATAACCAACTTTAAATATAAAACAAACATTTCCGCATGCACCATGTGAAGTTAATAATTCAGAAACATTGCTTTCCAATAAAGACTCATCAGTTTAGGCACAGTATTATGTTTCTGTTTATTATCACGACATCACAGCTGATAAAGACACATTTTGTAGAATGCAACAACAAAAATCACGCATTAAACAGAAAATCACTCGAGTGTTCATCTAATTCAAAGGCATATTGGGGTATTATTGGTCACCGTGCACTGGTCTGTTTGGATCAAAATTACTTCTTTGGCGAATACCCCGGCAGTCGGGGTAAATGTGACCCACTTTGAATAAACAAATAAATGTGTTTCCCCTGAAAGGTCACAGGAGCAGGTCAGTACATAAAGAAGTCGTGAAGACTCGGCGACGAAATGTAAATAAACTCTGAATAACACACACGTGTTTATCTTGTTTATAACAGTGCATCTTTCTTTGAATCATGACCGTGCACAGTATATTTCACATGATAAGTTCATGTTAACATATGCCAGAAGGCAAGCTATGGCATATCATCAATTATATGTATATGTTGCCATTTATTTGTAATAATGGGTATGGAAAACAAACTAGTCTGCGTATCCTGGATATGGAATGTGTATACAAAATGTCACTAAAAAGTTTTATAAAACTAAACCACTTTTGTAGTCGAATTTGTAGGTGAACAGTTTGTATATTAGAATGACATGATTCTGCATAAAGAGGTCGAGGGTATAGTTTGATTATGAATATGATTATGAATATGATTATGAATATGATTATGAATATGATTATGAATATGATTATGAATATGATTATGATGATTATTATTATAATACTAATAATTATTATATATATTAGGGATTTTTTCTTGGATTTATGAGGATCTTAATATAATCTCGATTAGGTATTGAGCTCATTTTGGACCCGATTATTATGCCCGAACGTTTCTCTTTAAATACTTACAAGGAAAGACCTCAACCATCGGTGATAAAACATCGTTTATATGTTGCCTGATAAAACATACAATTGTGTGTAACCAATAGGAACTAAATGTACTTAATGATAAGGTAAGTAGGCAAAGCAGCAGACGAGAGTGGCACACATACGAAGTTTAATGAAATATCTCGTTGACCTTTATCTAACACACGTGTCCAGATAGTTCTTAATTGGTATATCGTAAACCGATTAATTCGTCAGCCATTTAGTCTGTCCACAATTTGTCTTTTTGGTAGCTTTACTAGTCTTCATTATTAAATGGATAAGAGGTTTCCGTAATGCCTCATTTCGGTCCGACAGGAAACGATTTTCAACAATGTACGTTTTATTTTCGTAAGACTAGTCAGATTCAAGTTTTAAATGGAGTGCAATCTGTTGATATACAAAGTGTATGTGGAAGATGTATATTGTTTTTGTATCTTCAGTGCTTTGTTTGTCATAAGGTTGCGCTTACCATGTTTATATTTTTAATAATTACAGCATTAAAATCATTTAAGTTATGGAAAGCCAAACATATATGAGCCTTGTTCTGAGAAGACTTTGCACAATACATGTGCGTAAATTGTCGTCCCAGATTAGCATGTGCAATCCGCACATGCTAATCTGGGACGACACTTTCCGCTGTTATGACATTTTTCGTTTGAATGAAGTCTCTTCTTAGCAAAAATCCAATTTAGGCGGAAAGTGTTGTCCTTGATTAGCCTGTGCGGACTTCACAGGCTAATCTGGGACGTCATTTTACGCACATGCATTATGCCCAGTTTTCTCAAAACGCGACTCATATGACTGAATAATGTTCTGTGGATGCTATAACAAATAAGAGTTATGCCTCTGCAAGCACTTTGGTTCGATCCTCGGACATTTCATAAACTATGTTGTTGAAAATAGTATATGTATGGAAACCCAGACGTCTATATATATTGAAATGAAATACAATCTAAATGAACTTAAGTAATGTCAAAATAGAAAAATATGAGCATATTATAATAACAATGATACGAAGCATATGCACATGTAGGTTATCGTGTCTTATATACTTTTTCTGTGTTCGGGTTACTCGTGCGAATTTTCTAATTCACACCGTTTTTTTACATTTTAAAAGATTTATACTGGATAATTTCACAGGAAGGAAAATGTCATAAATAACGACAACATAGTACCACAATGAAACGTTGAAAATTATCGATAATGTTCACTGTTTGAGACGGTAAATACTCAGTTTAAAACACCGATATGTCCCTATAACCCACGGGAAAGCATAACATAAAACTAATATAATCGCGTTATATGTTATTTAACCAATAATGTACTGCACAACATTATCGAACATAGGTAATGCGTTGAACATTGCATTGCCATAGACAATTTACTGCGGCAATAAACAAATAGGCACTATGCCCCCGTTACAAGATTGTTCTAGAATGGTACATGCTGAGCAGCCGTATCAACTTGCAAGTGATTTCGAAACCATTACTTCATATTGACGTCATACACGCTGATTTGTGGCAAGAAACAAGGCTACTGAACCAAATAACCCTTCTACATTTTCCAAAAGGTTTTAAACGTGTTGCTGCATAAAACATACGTTAATTGAACTGCAAACATATTCTTATTGTTATCACATGTAAAGTGCAATGCATGATCAAAGTTACGTCCGCATGGTATATAGAAAGTGGATCATTTAAATTGATGGATATTACTTAGTAGGCATGTAAGCACTGAACAACCAACTCGCTTAACTGGTTATAGCTTTAACAGTCCTTCTGTGCACTATATTGTACGTGTTTCGATACCAGTTTATGATTTAACTTCATGCAGTAAACATGCATGATCAATGTAAAATACGCTGATCAATACAATTTAACAGGCGAATAAAAATAAATAATAATGCACGTTCTCTATGATAAAGGCGACAGTTGGAAACAGAATACACTTCTTAGGAACTATTAGTAAGATCCACGTATGATAATACAATTATGTCTATACATATGCATAATACCAAAGAAAAAGTAGGACAGTGCATAAGTAAATGATTGCTTTTCTTTGGTGGTATTCGGGATGTAATACTTTATATTTTTAATTATACATCAAACATTATCAGTTCTCAACTAATGTTAGTTAAGGCGCCAAACATTGTAATTTATTTGCAATAATATCTTGATACAAGAAAAACTGCAAGATGAAGATGCAGGGAAAAAAATATATATTGGCACCGATGAGTGTTGTGTGTTTCATAGTATTGCCTCTTATTTTTAATCTGGCATTAGCACTTGTATTACTGTAGACATATCTGACGAGATTAAAATCATCAAAACATAATATGCTTATAAAGATAAGACAGAAACAAGCGTTTGGCGCGTGAATGTATACATAGCATCAAAACAGTACTTGAGCACAAACTGGTAGGCATATAAGAATGGGCGTTTTGAAGGTTGTAATAATAGGTATTTGAAGCAACGTCGACGTTCATAAAATTACGTCGCTCTTGTATCAGTCTTTGAAAGTTGTGTATTATAACGGTAATTTGTTATATAACATATTTATTACATTGCACAATTTTCTCGTAAATGATCCATTCACTATGTACATATGTGTCTTTATTTGCAAACTACCCACACGAACACAATAAAAGCTTTCCAACGGACTTCCCTCAACTTAAAACTTGTATTAATCATTATCAGTTTCATGAAACAATAACGTCATTAATTGCAATGAAAACGTACGTGTTTATTTTACCGCATAACAATATGTTAACACCATGATGCCAAGTAACAAGCAGAACATAAACAAAAACCAATGTATAAATCACACGTTCCCATAGATAAGAACAGGATGCTACCCATAAATATACCTAGCACTCCAAAAGCATAAACCAGAACATAGGATTGTTAGATGAAATATATAACTACTCTTTATTTTCAGGCGTTACACATTTTTCTTTCATGTAATGCAACTCAACAATCTGTATGCAATCATTTTAATGGAAAATTACATAGTAAATTCTCTTTAAGAAATATTTGTTTCACGTATTGTCTATTTGTATGACATGGGAACAAATACTAATCTATATGACATTTCTTTGAAGGGTATTGCATAAGTCAACAAAACCATGTTCAGTTTGTATTGTATTTTAAAGGCTAACTTGTAACACCCATTGTACAACCACCTGAGTGGCACAGTCTGGCTATATACCCACGTACAATAATTATTTACAATGTAAGAACAGGTTCCATTCAAAGTGTGTGTCCAAAAGAGATATGAAACACGAGTAAAGAATAATTGAACTGACGGGGGTCTTTTTACGATACACAAATTGGGTATATAGATAGAAGACACGGCTAGAGCCTGTTTCGATTCAAAAACCCTGTTTATCAACGACACCACACGCCACAACAGCATATGGATACAACACAGTGAGAGTTCGGAATCGTGATGTGATTTGTGGCCAAAACACCATCATCTGGCAATTTGTTCACTTTCTATGGAAAAACGCACACCCGTTTCATAAAACAAACAGTACGAAAAATATTTGAAATAATGGAGTTAAAGGTAGAATGTCTGATCTGTCTACACGAGTTTGAGATACAAATTTGTAGAACAAGTTTTAGAACAATAAATCACAAATTGTATTATGTAATGCCCAAATAGTCGCTTTACACATATTACATTACGAATTTGATCCTTCGAATTTAATTTAACTCTAAAATGCAGCTCTATCAAAAATGCCGGAAAGTTTATATACCAGTCCGACCAAACTGACAAATCACTACCGTTATGCCATTGTGTCAAATCCTTTGTTTCATGGTTAGACAACAATTATTAAGATATAAGAACAGCAGACATCCTTGAATAAATACAGCTGGTTGCGGTCACATAGACACTTAATCGTGTGAATTGAATCACCGAGAAACACTCTAAAACGAGAATAAAGCTCAATATGACGTATAAATGAAACGCCCAGATACAAATAGCGAGACAAATTGTCCCAAATACTTTATTCCTGTATGAAATACGTCGGGTTTAAGAATGTATCGAAAACGGGTTACAGTCCTGTGGAGTCACGGAAACAACAGATGGAAGAAAAAACTCCGTTACAACAATAGTGTTAGGTAAGACACATGTATTAATACAATATATATAGTGTCCACATATATGCACCGTACCAAAAGTAAACAAGAACCATGTATAACTTACTTTTTGTTTTAAAAACTTTGGTAGTATTTCGTTAGGGATTTGTTCTTTAAAGGAATTGTTATACTGATTTAGTAATTCGTCTTCAAACAACATTAAATAGTGAAGACACTATGAGCTGATATTTATTTATCGAAACAAATTTGTTTTCAAAGGAAACTACATGATACCGCTTCAAAAAAGTACAAAAGAAACGGATGAGGTACGAGCGTTTGTGTTATCAATTTGCCTCGAGGCTTTTATTTCCAATCAAAGATAACCAATCGTTGTTCCGAATGAAAATTAGACAAACGATGAATAATCAAAACATTACATGCTTCTGCAGATAAGACAGACGACAAATTGGCTCGTGAATTCCTACGGTGTACGTTAGAACAAACTATTGCGTATATGAGAATGGACGTTTGGTATGTTTATAATTATGCATTTATGAGTGTTCGAAGGCACATCAAACTTGGAAAGATCAAATGAATATACGGTAGCTAAGGTGGGATCAGGTTAATACATATGACTAGGCTGTTATTGAGTACGATACTTTGACGATAATATCGCAGCTGAAAACAGCAAACCGACTCTTTTGACAGATATACATATCTAATAATGTTAGAAAGAAAGACCTTAAAATGACATCATACAAACTTGCATGAATATATCCATGTTAAATTTGCTTGATTTCCGAAATGGATAAGAAGCAATGAGGGATGATTGAGTAGAAACAACAAACACTTGCAGGTTGTTGGTTTCGACTTGATTAAACACTAAGCTATGTTTGCCCTAGTCTGAATACTTAATGTAGTTGTATTTGAATACCGAAATACTAGTGATACATAAAGATTCATTTTAGTAGAGCATGCGATAACATCTTTGAATACATCAACATCATTTACACACGAACATTTATTTATCGATGTTTACAATTTCATGAATATGATCAATTCAAGCATAGTTGCTCACTTTAAAATAATCGCAATGAAATTTAAGTATTATTTGATATTTTCAAAAATCCAAATTGGTAATATTAAAATTGCTACTATTCGTATTCAATTTAAGATTATTTGATGCATGAAAGATAAATCATACCAATTATGGCATCTTTTGAAAAAAAGCAGTTTTGAAACCAGAAAAAAATAAGTCAAACGGTTTTGTGCTCTTTACCGTCCATGTTATTGTGCAAATGCAGCTGGTTGAAATATACGATGTTATTGAAAGTGTACATGAACACACATAGCAGAGAAATATTCTTGAACAGATGTGCTTGAATGCAAGTAGACGTGTAATAAAAACGCCCAGATAAAATTAGGAAAAACACTCGTTTCGAATGCTTTATTGCTGTGAGAATTGCGTGGTATTTACAGATGTCTTGTAATCGGGTAAGAATCAAGGATTGTATATGTATTTTAGATATAAAGTTTCCATGGAACCTACTGTAAAATAAATCGACCATCCGTTCAGGAATCAATTAGGTAAACTAGCTTTCATACACCCAGCATTACTCAAAAATGTTAGAGAATAACAAAATAGTGTTCGTACTATGTGTCTATACATATATTGCAAATTGTACTAGTGGACATTTGTATGCTGAACAAAGTAATATTTGAGATATTTCACAACACACTATTCTATCATACTATCGAAAATAGTTTCATACCATATCACACAACTATTTCATAGTACTGCAAATAGTTTCATTCATCGACAGTCAATAAGGTCATAGTATCGCCACTAGTTTCTTTTCACGACACATGGTTCCTTCAAAGTACAGCGAATCGTGTCATATCACAACTCACTATTATGTCATAGTTCTGCAAATAGTTTCATTCCATGACAGTTCAGTATGTCATAGCACTGCAAATAGTTTCATTTATGGACAGTAAATTCTGTCATAGTACTGCAAATAGTTTCATTCCATGACAGTTCAGTATGTCATAGCACTGCAAATAGTTTCGTTCATGGACAGTAAATTCTGTCATAGTACTGCAAATAGTTTCATTTAACGACGCATGGTTAATTCAAAATACCGCAAATAGTTTCATTCCACAACACACAATTATGTCATAGCATCGAAAATAAATTCATTCGCGACATTCTGTTATAAATAAAGGTAAAAAAAAAGACATAATACCACAAGGATATCATCCCGAAAGTCATCTTATTCCGCGATGACTGGTCGCATAACCAGTTATATATCGTGCACTGTATTAAATGGACTTGTTCACATATTTTGGCATGTTTTGAAGTTTGCCATTAAATGCTTTCAATTGATAAAAAATAAATACCAGAACTAAAGAGCTACAGTATTAAAACAAGAATAAAAGTTTAAAAAAAAAGAAAGTCAAAATGAGAAAAAATATGTTAACCACACCAGGACTCGAACCACTGAACCATGGAGTAAAAGCCAAGCGCCGACACCACTCAGCCATCCGTCTTCACGTGTGTATGTGTGAAATTCAGAGTTTATGTTCGGGTCGTCGTTGAGTCTTTACGACTACATTATGTGCGGACCTGACCATCCGTCTTCACATGGGTTGCCATGTATTTTATAGTTTGTATAACTATCCACGTGTTGTTAAAAAATATAACGATAACACAAGACATCGAACTTTTTAGATCGTTTCGCGAATGAGACGCTTTATAATTTTATCAATTTTTAAAGATGATTTTTCGTAAACAAAAGTGTATTTTCAGTATTAGTCTGCGGCATTAGTGTTATTTCGCACATTGATGTACATTGTTCATTTATTTCTTGAATCTGTAATAAAAAGTTGAACATTTTTCATTTTGATAAACTGTGAACAAGTCCCTTTGAATGCTTTATTTTCGTCAATAGCATGATTGCCCATTTGCACATGACAACTTTGAAATGATCAAATTAATAAATCATTTACGTGACACAAAATGTATTAACTTAATTTTAATTGTGTCAATTAACGGATGAACACTTTTCACAAGTAGCAAGTTTTTATTAAAGTGACAGCGCACGTAAGAAGTTTCACTAACGAATGATACCATAGTAAAATCAGAGACACCTATCTGCATCGCCATTTATTAATAAGGAAATATTTCATAACAGACTTAAAATATGTTTTTGCACAAATTGCAATTACATCGAATATACTATGTAAATACATGAAGATTCGTTATGTATATAGCTGTTTATTCGCTTCACAAATATATATATATATATATATATATATCCAATTNCTCGTTATGCAATCTTTATTATACTCCTCAAATGCCTGTGATATTTATATGCTATCAATGGATATTAAAGTGTTATATTCAATTGTATAAGTGATATCTTTAACAATATGTTTACTGTTATTTCTTTCCATAAAAGCTCCCAGCTAAGAGCATCGTGTAATTTCATACTATAATGGATACATTATTATTCTGTCACCTTTTCCAAAGAAGTTCGTGGAAGACTAATCAACGACGACACTAGTCTTTCCGCACTAACTGGATTTTTTTAGAAGAGACTTCCTCAACCCGAAATATACAATAAACGCAGAAAGTGTGGTCCCTGATTAGTCTGATAGTCGACTGCACATACTAATCGGGGACGACACTTTACTTACATACATTAAGCCCAGTTTTCCCAAAACTAGGTTCATTAAAAAAAAGACTCATTGAAACTGATTAGAAGACCAAGAAACAGGCGCACATACCGAGACTCAATTCAACATCTCACATGCCTTTATCGCATACATATGCCCATATAAATCTTAATTGTTGTATCTTAAAGTGTATTTATTTCGTCCGAAATTTAGTTGGTTCATCCTGTATTTTTGTTGACTAAACAGTTTCAATAGGTATGCTTCTCGCTCTTGGAAAACGGTGCTTTACGCATGTGAGTATAGAATCGTCTCGGATTATACTGTGAAGTCCGTACATGCCAACCAGGGACGACATTTTCCGCTTTTTGAAGTATTTTTTTTTAAAGAAGTCTCTTCCTAGTGAAATCCAGTTTGGGCGGAAAGTAACAATAAACTGCATTTAAACTAAAACGCAAGCGCAGTAATAAATAGTGTGTTATCACATAATGTCCATGAATATGCCAGACACCAACCTTAACTAAGTACACATGCAATAACTAACAATTTGTTTATATTGCCCACTTAGGTATAACTTTCAAAAGAGAACCACATCCATGAACAAATGCAATCACTGACAGTTTGTTTTCCATACTTCTGTGGCATGTTGTTCGTGATCGTGTGCTTTCAAGTATTTGTTATGCAAGGGTTAAGCATCAGTCATCAATTAACATTAATTAGCTCAGGTAGTATAAAGTGTTATTCATTTAAAACAACATGTGTGTTGTTCAAAGGAACAAACACCTGCACATAGTTTTTGCTTTATCTATTATATAACCCTTACCCAAATAAACTGTCTGTTCTGTTGTGCTATCGTGTTAATGGAAGTACTATTTAAGATCGGCAATAAGCGCACGGTAAACCTTCATACGCCCCAACGAGAATTGGAGAGCATCACAATAAAACATGCTTCTGATTGTACAGAAAAAAATAAACCTGAGAATGCATGATATAATAACGTTTTGGCTAGTGAGTGCCTACACGCAGTTAAATTACGTACAAATAAAGATTCTTTATTATGCTAATTTCTCTCAATATGATTACAAGAAATATTGCAACGCCACGAAAACATGTTTTCATAGAATTCATGACCCCATGCAAGGCCTGCATAAACACAACAGCGCAATGAATAGTTTCACATCGCGTCACATATGCTTACGAACATGGGAACCTGTGAGTACATCTCAGACTTTACATAAATAATCGTAAAACGCAAAACATTTATATAGCGTCCATGTACGATTCGTATTTTAAGCACAAACCATTCTTAAATATAAATTATTGCTTCTTATCGTCGTTGTTCCTAAGTTATATGACAAGTTACCTCGACATTTTTTATACACAAACATGCGTTCCGTGTGTAAATCATAGTTTTTTGCGAAATAAAGAACTACATATAGATGTATTGACGTCTAAATGCAACTGTATTGTCATCAATCATTCCACTACTCCAATTTTGAAACGCGAAATATTAACCAAGTTCACGACCAGTGTACATATAAGTCTTTATATTTAAACGCTTAAATGAGAAAACATATTTGCTTTGGCAACTCTCTAAAAACCTACGAAATACGCATTAGTACTTTAACACCAAATTTGATGAACTAAAATGTTTTGTTTTGTTTGCTTTCTATTACAAAAAGAAACAAATTATGAAGAATTTATAAAGCAACAGTCAATTAATGTTTTGTGGCCAGTGTAATGAAATCGTAACAATTAAACGTTCCGCTCAAACATGATCGTTCACTTATCAAGTTATAAGGCATCTTGACAAGATGTCTGCTTCAAGGCTCTTTACAGCAATGTACATACAACATACCCACAGCGAAAGCTCCTTATGTAGCATTCATGTTACTGTAACAAGTTAACCCTTTGCATGCTGGGATATTTGTCGTCTGCTAAAATGTCGTCTGCTGAATTTCTAAAATAAGCATTTTCTTCGATTTTTTTTCAAAAAATACTATCAGAATAGCAAACAGTTTGGATCCTGATGAGACGCCACGGACGTGGCGTCTCATCTGGATCCAAACTGTTTGCAAAAACCTTCAAAGTCCGGTTCCAGCGCTCAAAGGGTTAACGATACACTGTATATCTCTTTAGAAAAATGATCATGCATGAAGTCGAGATGGCAACCGATAAAATGACATTAGAGGTATTATTTGGACTGAGTATTTCGGTTTAAAGCTTTATAATCATACATTTATAATTTGTGTTTACTTTAAAAAATAAAACCTTTCAAACACATTATGCTTACATCGTATCGTATGCTTGAGATAAATATACATAGCTTGCAACTTCTAGCATTATACATTTATATGGTATATATTTTTGCTCTTTATTGCTCCGGCGTTATACAACTTTGGAGGAATAATAGAAATACTTGACACTGAAATGCATTTTATTTTGTTTCTTGAGAAAGTATATAGATTTTACAATTATATAACTCGCTTTAAAATATACTTCATACTAATCATTATCTATTATTATGTTTTTCAGAAATGTGCATGTAATTGGCTTGATACTATTATACATTTCTAACACGGGTAATAATATTAATAAAATAAAAACAATACTATATAATCATAGTACATTTAAGACGCTGCGTCAGACGTTAACAGAATTTGAGCCTCATTCTGCGAAATTCTGTTTTGTCTTATTTGACAACAAAACATTACACTTAATTTTTCAAGTAAGAATATTGCTTAACCCAGATAAAATCCCTTTTTACTTTGGAAACTGAACTTTCCAAAATATATATAATAGTCCAGCTTAACGAATGAATGTTAATTGTGCTAACGACAATCTATTAGAAATTACAAAACACGCTTTTTGTATTTATATAGCAATAACGAGGATCCTTGTGCTTCGATAGCAAACCTATTTATCACCAACAAAACGAGTAAAAGTACGCTGTTCTGTTTGTTTAAGTAGGAACACCATTTTCAGGCAATGTGATTTCGTTTTAACGGGATAAAACAAATGATTTATATTATTGTCTAAATACTAGTATATAGCTGAGATTGAAGTTAAACATCTTAACCCTTAAGATGAATTGAGGTGAACGTTTGGAATATATATAAACATCTTTGATAACATCAGTAAAATTGAACAAGAAAAAGCAGGTTTTTCTCTCTATGTATTTGGCCTCGATAGCAATTGTTTCAGCTTAACACTGTCAACTTTAAGCAAAGTACCATCAATATAAATATTTGCAAATAACTTTCAGTTAAAATACAAAAGATTGTCGAAAACAATCCTCGTTTCGGTTTCTTATTAATAAAAGTCTTAACCATCTTTGCTTTCTGCATCAATGCAGCTGATTGAACAAAATACTTTAAAGTGTTAATAAAAACATGAAATAAAGACAGATATTTAAACGGATGTGTTCGAACTCAAAACAACTTATAATGGAAAAACCCCTAATAAAAATGAGAACATAAAACTGTCTCAAATGAGGTTTCGCTTAATGAAATATTAAGCGGAATCAATAAGATCCGTTTGGTTTTTCGTACCAAAGGTTTATGGAAGAAAGTGTTCTTTTCCCAATAGGCACAACGCTGATTCTATTCAAAAATGTATTGCCGCTATTTCATACATACTACTAGGTAACTTCACCGTTTCTATTTTACATATTAAAAAGTTAAAGCTCTATGACATAGCAAACATGTACACTCTTTTCGTTATCTACTTGTTTTCCTAGTTTGTTTTGTGTCATATTATAATAGACAATAATATTGTATAGGTAGTAATTGTACAAATCGATTGAATGAGAAATACTAGTCAATAATATTTACTTTTTTAGAATTTTAATTGTAAATGTTTTGAATCTAAATAAGTAACTTTATTACTTAAATCACATTACTCACGTTAATGCTAAGTCCCCATCGTTCACGTAGTTTTCGTTGACGTGGTTCATACATGAATTCTTTAAAAGGATTGCGTTCATCATGATGTTCTTTGAAAACAACGACGTTATTAAAGGTTATATCACGTTTGTTGTCCAACGGTGATCCGCCAATACATGGCTCCTCGACTAACACCATTATCACTACAAACACTTTACAAAACAAACACAAATTCAAGTTAATATTCATTTTACCACAAACAAAATTAAGACATTGCATTTGATTTTAAAATACACAGGGTAGCATACCTGTGCTATCTTGCAAAATTAAAACTAAATGCTCGAATGCCTTTGATTGATCAATAATTAGAATGTAAAATCTAAAATAACCGATAATGTATCTCTCGACTACCATTGAGAAGGGAAAACTGTCTATGACACAACTTATCAAAATTGCCATAATTGATAGATAATATTTCCTTCCGAACACTTACTTTATTCAACATGCGAATATTTATAACTCAACGGGGTAACCCAACAGGTGACAGTTTAACCCATACTTAAGAAAAAACATAAAGGCACCTGTCAATCAAACAGTTAGTGGAAACATAAAGAAATCGGATCCTGAACGCTTGAACAATTGAATACTTATGTCACGATAATATCAGAACGTTGCACTGAAAATAGATGAGCAACCCATTAACTGCTGATTATATATAAATGTATTATTATTATACACCAATTCGTTTTCAATAGTAAAATCCAAGATATCTATCTCAGCATAATTATAATATACCACGACCTTGAATTGTCATATATCTCGATCGGCTATAATATTAAACATATACTATAGTGCGCGTGGAGCTTAACATAGTACCACGGGTTTTCCGAAAATTCAGTCCAAGCGAATATTCTGTATGCATTTATTAAAATGTATAAAATGAATGAGCGCTTAATATTCGTAAATAAAAACGCAAGTTCGACGGGCGTATTTCATTTTTTGATATTATTTAATACATATTCTAGGCTTCTTTCATGGTATGTAAACTATTGACCTTTCGAAGAGCAATATCCAACCTGGCCGTTAGTAGACATTACTCTCCTCATGGTGCAATCTTGTCTATAACCCTCTACTGCCAATAATATTCATATGATATCAATGATATGTGAGTGTTGTACTCATTCTGATACCATATTCCTCTAGAAAGAGTAATAACCAACTTGGCCTTAAGTAGACATTACTCTCCTCATGGTGCAATCTTGTCAATAACCCTCTACTGCCAATAATATTAATATGATATCAATCATATGGCAGTGATGTACTCATTCTGATACCATATTCCTCTAGAAAGAGTAATAACCAACTTGGCCTTTAGTAGACATTACTCTCCTCATGGTGCAATCTTGTCTATAACCCTCTACTGCCAATAATATTAATATGATATCAATCATATGTCAGTGTTGTACTCATTCTGATACCATATTCCTCTAGAAAGAGTAATAATCCGACCTGGCCTTTAGTAGACATTACGCTCCTCATGGTGCAATCTTGTCTATAACCCTCTACTGCCAATACTATTAATATGATATCAATCATATGTCAGTGCTGTACTCATTCTGATACCATATTCCTCTAGAAAGAGTAATAACCAACTTGGCCTTTAGTAGACATTACTCTCCTCATGGTGCAATCTTGTCTATAACCCTCTACTGCCAATAATATTAATATGATATCAATCATATGTCAGTGTTGTACTCATTCTGATACCATATTCCTCTAGAAAGAGTAATAACCNAAATTAAGACATTGCATTTGATTTTAAAATACACAGGGTAGCATACCTGTGCTATCTTGTAAAATTTAAACTAAATGCTCGAATGCCTTTGATTAATCAATAATTAGAATGTAAAATCTAAAATAACCGAAAATGTATCTCTCGACTACCATTGAGAAGGAAGAAATGTCTATGACACCACTTATCAAAATTGCCATACTTGATAGATAATATTTCCTTTCGAACACTTACTTTATTCAACATGCGAATATTTATAACTCAATGGAGTAACCCAACAGGTGACAGTTTAACACATACTTAAGAAAAAACATAAAGGCACCTGTCAATCAAACAGTGAGTGGAAACATAAAGAAATCGGATCCTGAACGCTTGAACAATTGAATACTTATGTGACGATAATATAAGAACGTTGCACTGAAAATAGATGAGCAACTATGTTATTTTGTGTACATCCTTCGGTAAAGATTACTCTCCTCGAGATGCAATATTTATTATACCCATTAACTGCTGATTATATGTATGTATTATTATTATACACCAATTCGTTTTCAATGGTAAAATCCAAGATAGCTATCTCAGCATAATTGAAATATACCACGACCTTGAGTTGTAATATATCTCGATCGGCTATAATAGTAAACATATACTATAGTGCGCGTGGAGCTTAACATAGTACCAAGGGTTTTCCGAAAATTCAGTCCAAGCGAATATTCTGTATGCGTTTATTAAAATGTATAAAATGAATGAGCGCTTAATATTCGTATATAAAAACGCAAGTTCGACGGGCGTATTTCATTTTTTGATATTATTAAATACATATTCTAGGCTTCTTTCATGGTATGTAAACTATTGACCTTTCGAAGAGCAATATCCAACCTGGCCGTTAGTAGACATTACTCTCCTTATGGTGCAATCTTTACTATAACCCTCGACTGCCAATAATATTCATATGATATCAATCATATGTTAGTGTTGTACTCATTCTGATACCATATTCCTCTCGAAAGAGTAATAACCAACTTGGCCTTTAGTAGACATCACTCTCCGCATGGTGCAATCTTGTCCATAACCCTCGACTGCCAATAATATTCATATGATATCATTCATATGTAAGTGTTGTACTCATTCCGGTACGATATTCCTCTAGAAATATGTTTACTGTAATCTCTTACCATTGAAGCCCCCCCCACCTGAAAAAAAAATCTGGAGTTTCACTTCTTTATATTTATATTCAGTAGACATTTCTCTCCTCATGGTGCAATCTTGTCTATAACCCTCTACTGCCAATAATATTTATATGATATCAATCATATGTGAGTGTTGTACTCATTCTGATACGATATTCCTCTCGAAAGAGTAATAACCAACTTGGCCTTTAGCAGACATCACTCTCCTCATGGTGCAATCTTGTCTATAACCCTCGACTGCCAATAATATTTATATGATATCAATCATATGTAAGTGTTGTACTCATTCCGATACGATATTCCTCTCGAAAGAGTAATAACCCACATGGCCTTTAGCCCTTTGAGCGCTGGAACCGGATTGTGAAGGCCTTTGCAAACAGTTTGGATCCAGATGAGACGCCACAGAACGTGGCGTCTCATCAGGATCGAAACTGTTTGCTATTCTGATAGTATTCTTTGAAAAAAAAAATCAAAGAAAATGCATATTTTAGAAATTTAGCAGACAACATTTTAGCAGACGACAAATTTCCCAGCATGCAAAGGGTTAAGCCTCTACAAATCGCTCTCTTCGGGTTGCACTCTTTACATACTCTTCAACTGCCAATTATATTTATATGAAATCAGTGTCAATCGCTATTTAAGTGTTGGACTCAATTTGATCCAATATTTCTTAACCACAATGTTTACTGTTGTTTCTTACCATGGAAGCTACCAGTGACGAACATCGTTCCATTGTATACTATATAACACTTTGTTACCTTTTCCGAACATTTAGGATTTTAAAAGATTCATTGAATCTGAGAAGGAGGTCAACAATCAGATGCCTGTGGCGCACATACCAAGACTAAATCCAACATACCAACAGCATTTATCTTTTACATATGCCCAGATAAATCTTAATTGTTTAATCGTACAGCTTAGCTTATTCGTCAACAATTTAGTTTATATATCCTTTCTATATTATTACTAAACTTGACTATATAAATCGACCGCAGTCCACACATGCTTATCTGGGAAAACGGTACACCCACATGCATTAAACTCCGTTTTTCCAAAGCGAGGCTCATGTCTATAACTCAAATTCACTGAGATTATGCGAATTAAACGAACAATATACATATTTTGTTAATTTTGTTTATTAAATAAAGGATTTACAATTGCCGCCAAAACAATTGTTTTGCAAATATGAAAGCATACTGTTACAAACAAACACTCGAATCAACTTGCAAATGATTGCAAAACCAGTTGATCACAGTGACGTCATAAACGCAGAATTGTGGCATGAAACCTGGCTACCGAACCAAGTAACCTTAAAAACATTCTTAAAATTGAAACTGAAACTGAAACTGGTTTATTTGCTAAAACGCCTATTTCTACATTTAAAAGATATTCACTAAGTCACTTAGTACATAATCTATATAAAGAAAACTATATAAATGACAAATAAAATTAACAAATTAAAAAAAAAAATAAGAATTATATAAAACTAAAACCTAAAATTGTCATATCACAATATCTTAATACCAGTTTAGATATAGAAATAATAATATAGATACAGATAAATATTAATCTTCAAGTTAACTGTCACAAATCTTCACTATTTTTTACACTTCATTGACTTGTTAAAACAATGAGAAATAGTCTTTAAAAAAGTGCGTTTTCAGATTTCTTTTAAAACAGTCAATGGAGGAGAGTTGTTTCAGACTCAGTGGTAGATTATTCCACAGTTTGGGTCCAATTGTGCTAAAACTTCTGTCACTAAATAGTTTGCGTTTATTGAATGGCACGGTGTAACACTCGATGCACGACTTTGATGATCTGGTGGAACGTCGTTGAACTTTTGGTGTGAACAGTTCAATCAAATATGTTGGCGTATTTCCTGTACGACAATTGAACATGTAAGTGAGAATTTTAAAGTTAATTCTTGCTTTGATCGGCAGCCAATGTAAATCGTAGAGTGCCTGCGTAGAACTGTCTCTTCTTCTACGTTTCAAAACTAACTTAGCGCTCATGTTTTGAATTCGTTGTAGTTTTGCTAAATCACTGTCAGAAATCCCATACAAAATNGAAAATAAAAACAACAACAAATAAACCACACAGATCAAACGCATTTTGTATAAATACTTTTTTTACAGCTCCAATAAATTAAAATTAATAATATGCGCAAGTCCGCAATCATGATGTCAGTTGTTATTTTGAATGTTGAAATCAATTACCGCATGTCACCAAGCAAAGCGTATCTCGGATATCATGACATTTTGAAACATGTGTATTATTAATTTTGGACTGCATAAAACGCCTTGCAAAAATTATTACTCTCTACAGCATTGTACCGCAAATCATTCACACCACAACACGGATTGAGTCATTAATAAGGGTTAAACACACTTTATACCAAAAGGTAATTATCACCAAGGCATCTTATCTCACGATGTCGGCACAAACAATCATTTATAAATAGTGAACTGCTTTGAAATGCATTATTTTCTGTATAAACATATCCTTCGGGTGTAAATAAGATTGTAAATAAATATGTCAACTCTTTTACGTGACATAAAAGCTATAAAATATAAATTGAATACAATAGATAACACTTACGGCTTTACAATATTCAAAAATGGGAGTGTTGTTTTTATTAATTTAGCCCGGCCATAGGAAAACGGAATTTATTTAAAATTGTTTTGCCGCTATTTCACAAATTATACTAGGCCATTGTACCGTGTCTTTTTACATATTCTATAGATCGAGGGCATAGCAATCATTTACAATTTTATGTTGTCCATGTTTAACAGAAATAGCGCAGGGATTAAAATTAAAAATTAAAACAATTATAATTTACAATAATATATGTATTGTACTATATCTTAACCAACCTGTATTCCTAGTTTGTTATTTGTCATAATATAATATGTATATTATTTTTGCATATGTTGGTCATTAATGATTATTAAGTGACAAGCAAACCAAAATGACCCTTTNTATAACTTAACCAACCTGTATTTCTAGTTTGTTATTTGTCATGATATAATATGTATATTAATTTTGCATATGTTGGTCGTTAATGATTATTAAGTGACAAGCAAACAAAATGTATTGCAAAATGACCCTTTTCATAAGTATGAAGAGTTGTGTGTTTTTTTTTAATTAACGAATTAGAAATAATAGTCTATAGGTTTTACATTTTTGATCGAGTGAAATTTAAAATATTTTGAATCTGAATCAGATTCTTTATGAAGTAAATTATGTTAAGTCCCCACCGTGTATTACGTTTACATGGACGTGTTTCATACTTGAAATCTTTTATAGGATTGCGTTCATCATGAAAGTCAATGAAAATAACGACGTCATTGAAGGCAGTGTCAAGATTGTTGATGCCTCCTTGACGGACACCATATGCAATACAAACACTTTCCAAAACAGACATAAATTCGTGTTAACATTCATTTTACCACTAACAAAATTAAGACATAACATTTGATTGTAAAATACATAGGAGAGCATACCTCCCGTATTCTGTCGATTCAAAACTTCATACTCAAATGCCATTGAGTGATCCATAATTCGAATGTAAAATATAAAATAACCGTTAATGTCTCACTTGATAACTATTCAGAAAGAAGAAATGTCTATGGCATCACTTACCAAAATTGCCATAATTGATACTTAAAATTTCATCCGAAAATTGAATTCAGTCAACAGGAACATAATTTATAACTCAACAGATGATAGACAACCCAACGCAAATAATATTCTAACTCCATTTATGTATGCTGGATTCGTAATCCTTTATCAATACGAGAACAGTATTAAGTAATTATTTGCATTGAATAAGTCATCTAGTCATTCTTAGAGGGTGAGTGGCGCTATCAATGAAACCAACTCAAATCAAATAATACCCTGAGTATATTACTTACTGATTCTAAAATTGTCTGGGGAGTTGTTAGTTATTTTACCGTGTCAATACACCATAAATGTGTTTCGTTTATTGTTCTTGCCTTAAATTTGTACGTTGTATACTACTGTTCCATTTCTAAATGAGATACAACCGAGTTAAAACAACGAAAGCCTTCAGCCACGGTTGACATCACTCTTCTTAGGATAAAATATTTACTATTTGCTTAAAATGCCAATAACATATTATATGATATCAATCGATATTAAAGTGTTGTACTCAATTTTATCAGATATATCTTTAAAAATATCATTACTGTTATTTCTTACCATAAAAGCTCAAAGTGAAAAGCAGTGTTCCATTAAATACTTTAACGGATACAATATATAACAATGTGTAACGTTTTCCGAACATTTGAGAATCGTTCTATGAAAACTTGGCTTAATGCATGTGTGAAAAGTGTCGTCCCGGATTAGACTGTTCATTCCGCCCACATCAACCAGGAACGACATTTTCCGCTTGTAGGGTATGTTTCGTTTAAGGGGAGTATCTACTTAGTGAAAATCCAGTTTTTGCGGAAAGTGTCGAAACTTCACGGGGTCGACGCTTTACGCACATGCATTATGCCCCGTTTTCCCAAAGCGTGGTTTATATTATTTATTTATTTAGAAGTTAACCCATGCGTGCTTATAAAGCTACTTACAAAGCGAAATCGTATCTTCACCAGGAAGAATAACAGCACATTGGAACGAACATACAGTCATACCATATATATACACTAAGATAATGATTACCACACGAAAAATAAACATATTTTGTCGATTTTCTTAATACATATAAGACCGAAGATTGCAAACAAAACAAACGCGCATTATTATTTGGCACATATGAAAGCGTACTCTTGCAAAAGTACTGTCGTATCAACTTGCAAGTGATTGCAAAACCAGTTATTCACAGTGACGTCATAAACGCTGATGCGAGGAAGGAAACTAGGCTACCGAACCAACTACCAAAAAAACATTCAAAGCAATGTATAGCCGATGTGATAATTACATGCGTTACATAAGAAGAAGGATAAATTAAAACTTAATATTGTACTATACAAACGTGCATGTGTACTGCAAAATAGCGATATGTTGCAGTTGAAATATATAACCATAATTAGCTCGCTATGATGAAACTTACAAACGTGAAAGAGAAACGCAGTATTTATAACATTTAAATTAAAACGCATGCATGGTAATTCATAGTGTATAATAACATAATTTCCATGTTCATGCCACACACCAACCATAAACCTCAACTAAGTACAAATGCGATTAATAACAATTTGTTTATATCGCCCACTTAGATGGAACTTACAAAAGATAAACCATAACCATGAACAAATGCAATAACTGACCCTTTGATTTTCCTACATCTGTGGCATTGTGTTCGTGAACGTGTGCTTTCAAGTATACGTTCTGCAAGGGTTAAGTATCAGTAATCAATTAACATTAATTAGCTTATGCATTATAAAATGTTATTTATTTACAACTACATGTGTGTTGTTCAAAGGAAGACAAACCTGCACATAATTTTTTGCTTTATCTATTATATATCCCATTATTCCAAATAAACTGTCTGTTCTGTTGTGTAATCTTGTTAATGGTAGTACTATTTTAGATCGGCAATAGCGCACGGTGAACCTTTATACGCCCCTACACGAGATAGGAAGAGCATCACAACAAAACATGCCGCATAATATGTAAGAACAAATAAAACATTATAAGACATGACAGCATCAACAGTTTTGCTATTGAGTTCCTACAAGCAATTAATGTACGCACACAGAAAGGTTATATATTATGCTCAACATTATTACATGGAAACATGGCAGGGCCATGAAACCAGGTTTTCATGGCATTAAAAGTAAGTTATTACTATCAATAATTCTTAATCATATAACCATGATGTTCAACTTCGTATAAAACTTGGTAAAAGGTGTTCCAACTTACATCGGCATCAAATTTCCAACGTCGCTCTTGTTTCTTTCGAAGCTTGAAATATGTTCTCTCCGCCTTCGTCTGTTTGTATTTAACGGCCACCCGTGCGTTGACGTTTTTAAAAGAATGCAAATCTATTCCAGTTTCTAATCCAGTCACCAATGTGTATTTAATTCCATGTACAAGCACAATCAGAACTATATGTTTCCAACTTACTAACCTAAATCTAGACATCACTTTGCTTTATATATTCGACATTGTTAAAATAGCTAAGCTTATGAACTGGTTGCCGTTAGTTTGATGCCATAGGATTTCGTAAAAGAAAAGCGCAATGAAAAGTTCCACATCGCATCACATTTGTTAACGAACCTGTTTGTACATCTCAGACTTGACATAAATAATCGTAAAACGCCAACCATTTACATAGCGTCCATGTACGATACGTGTTTCTAGCACAGAGCATTCTTAGAACAAGATTGGAATTATTACGTCTTATCGGCATTGTTCCGAAACGATTTGACAGTTTATCTCGATCTTTTTACACACTTAATCATAGACATGCTGTTTGTGGGTAGAACTTATATTTTTTGCGAATTAAAGAACTACATATAGATTCATTGACTTCGAAATGCAACAGTTCTTCAATCATTCCTATTCTCCAATGCTGTTCCCAGTTAAGACACCTCATAAACCTAGGGGCCCGTTTTATCAAACATCGTACGACATTCGCACCTTTCGATGCAATTTTCGAAGTGCAATAAATATGTAACCGTCACATTTATAATTACTTTCGTTGAACATTTCCATTCATTTTCAAAGTAGCTGTCAAATATCCTTTATATTTAAAACATACAGATCATAATCACTTATATTTTAAAACTACAAAATTCAATCGTGAGTTAACATTGTCGCACGATCTTTGATAAGATATGTAATTATATAAGAGCCTCACTCTGTAAAAAGTGGGTTTAACGCATGTGCGTAAAGTGTCGTCCTATATTAGCCTGTCCGCACCGTCTAATCAATGACATTATTTCTGTTTTAATGATATTTATCGTTTAAAGAAAGTCTCTTCTTTGCAAAAATCAAGTTTATACGGAAAGTGTCGCCCCTGATTAGCCTGTGCATAGGCTAATCTGGGACAACACTTTACGCACATGCATTAAGCCCCCTTTTCACAGAGCGAGGCACATATGTAAAGGCTAAAACCGAGACAACTTATTTCGTTTGACACCATTTTTTATAAACGATGCGACAAGCGCATACGTACTTTTAAATTAAATTGGGTTTGACCAAAAGTGTGTCGTTGTTTTGTTTGCTTTCGATCACAAACACAAACTTATAAAAATTTATAAAAACAAGAACCAAGAAAAGTTGTATTGAGTCGTGTCCTTAGAAAACTGGGCATAATGCATGTGCGTAAAGTGTCATCCCAGATTAGCCTGTGCAGGCCGCACAGTCTAATCAGAGACGACACTTTCCGCCTTAACTGCACAGGCTAATCTGGGATGACAATTTTCGCACAAGCATTATGCCCAGTTTTCTCCGAACACGAATCATATAGTGAAATGGTCCGATAGAACATAATCCTTCACTTTTCAAGTAATAAGGCATCTTGACAAGACATACGGCTCAAGGATTTTTAGGCGATGCGCATAAAACATACCAACAATAGAACCTATTTACGTTGCATTCATGTTACTTAAAAAAGGTAACGATGCACTGTTCATCTTTTTGTGAGAATGATCACGTACATATGAAGTCGAGATAATGTATATTATAGCTTCAACTCACATTACAAGTTACGTCATTAACATCATAAGCTTTAATGCCAATACGGGAAGATTGCTTTCCTTAAATAAATTCCACATTTTAAATGATAAAAATGCATACACACATTTAGTGGATGTTTTGTCTTCAAAATCCAAAAAAACGCAACCATGTTAGGTTGAACGTTTGTGATTGTTGACATAAACACTGGTGTTCACCTGAATAAATACTTCTTGCATAACAACTTATTTACCTGTCGTAAACTATGATAAATGAAAGTGTCACTCAAAAGTGTTATACTAATATAAAACACTGATGCTAATGCGTGAGGTGAGTAATTAAATTGAGTAACGTATGAATGAAATCATTCATCATTCACACACTTTGCAGAAAGGAATGTCGTACAAGTATTATGCCATTCAAGAGCGTACCTTATGATGATTTTAAAGATGTTTTTCCTTCGCTTCGTATATTGCAATTATTTTACACAATAATTGAGTAGCGTTAGAAATCGAATACATAAAAGGTGCCGAGTTGGAGCATGTTAACCCGATTCGGCTCGAAATAAAGAATGCATGGCTCGCTAATGCTCTACCCGTTCTCTTTTTCGTTGCCAATACAAACTCCATCTCGTCACCAACCATGCCTTCTATATATTAACGGTTTTGTTGTTGCTAGTCTGTCTGTTGCTGTGGTGGACAGTGAATATGTAATTGTGTATTTATAAGAATGATTAATTATTCTCTGCTAAGCTTTATGTGAACTCTATTTCTCTGATGTGTTTACAAATGTATCTTTTTACGCTAAGAAGTGTTATACATATAAATAGTTAAACGTGTACAAATAGCCCACACCTTTATATTCATATTCTGAGGGAATAGGTACAAGCCATGTTAAAAACGAAAGTTGAATGAATTGTCAAAAGGAAAATCGAACAAATCATAACAACAATTGATTCGAACATGTTAAAATTCTTCTTTTAGCAAAACTCCAATCCAAAAAAGATCCTGTACACAACCACCCGTTGTCAACAATCAACGTAGGATTTCCGTTACAGTATCGATATTTTCCCATTCCATACTATATAGTAAGATCTAAATATAAATAAAAGGTTTAAATAAACTTAAACGATGTAGCGTTCGTAGATTTCGGAGTCGTAAACCATCTATTGGTATTATTAATTCCCTATAATTT